>PYUH01000063.1:65644-112903 GCA_016808085.1 Suaeda aralocaspica | reverse complement strand
CACACAAGAATAAACCAACAACTGCACAATAATTGTCCCCCCATTGTCATTAATTTCTAGAAGAGAACAGTTTATGATGAATTTATAAACACATATGTAATGTACATCATAAGTTAGAGAAGAGGTGGTTTTAATGGATTAATATTGTACTCCAGAAGAGACAAATAGTTTGTTGAATATATCTCTTCTAAGCGATGAAATTTGTTAATAAATCTTCTATTAGATGAAATATTTTTGCACATGTAATTATACACTAAGTTGGTTAAGAATATGATGCCCCTATATTTGAAAATTTTACCAACTTAGGGGGAGAAGAATTGGGATAAGTTGGCAAAATTACTAAATTATAAAGTGATGATCCCTATAATGACTATTTGAGATATTATTGCCAACTTTTGTCTATATATTATCAAGATATGTTGCACATCTATGGTTTGATTTGTATTCAGTTATGTCTCATGTTACATACCGTTAAAGATACATTTTGGTCATATTATGTGTATACATTGAGATAAATCTTGCCAATAATACTTGAATCACTACACCTGAAGTGTAGGTTGTATGATCGGTTCCAAAATAAATATGAAATATATGGCAAGAAAGTGCAGTTGACACTATTGAAAGTGTAATGGTATATTAATGCCATAATGTATGCCCCGGAAGTGGTATAGATATCTGAATTATAACAGATGGCCTATGATATAAGAACGAAGATGTTATAATTGACTAATGGTACCAATGGGAAATGTATTCAGATATCATTGTAAAATAGCATGCAAATTACATCTTGAAAAATGTGATACCGGTATATGATGGAACCGAGGATTATATGCATATGCAAAAGTAGTGGATTTGAGAATAGGGATCTGAAATAAAAGTCCACTTTTATGTCGACATATTGACAATGATCAGAGATAATCATGGACTTGGAGTCCAACTAAAGGTGAATAATGATGATCATCAAGGACCAGAAGTCCAGCAATAGATTTTTAAAATTCACATTGTACAGTGTCTTGCATTTTTTTAGTCTTACATTTATGTGCATGTGTGAGTCGTAGATAAACGCATAATTCATTGCATGTGTCAATTAGTGATTAGATGCATCACTCATTATATACGTAGTATATGTTTTATGCTCAAAATTTTGTTCAAATAAACTTTACATCTCATCATATTACATGTACTAATTTTATACAATAATTGTAATATACGTAAAATTTTGACCATTATATAGTAAGATGTGTTTACAATAGTATGAAGATTTACACTAAAAATTTTACACTCCAATGAGAATATATTTGTGATGAAATTATACAGATGGAGGCGTTTTAATAGCATGTTGTGAATTATGCATAAAAGTTTCAGAAGAACTTGTACAAGACATATTCAAATATCTAGTGCTTCAAGTTCTATACGAAATATTTTGAACACCTCAATGGACAATGGTGACATTATTATCAAACTCCTGAAGAGTTTAAGACTAAATTAACAACACTCAACCTGAAGTTTGAGTATGTGAGTGCTAATCAGAATCTTATGTTCATTTGAGAACTTGATATTATAAGGATAATCCTTTTATGGTCCAGAAGAATCATAAACAAATAATTATTACTTAAATGTAATTACTAATTTACATAAGATTAGACAATGATGTTGATTATATCACAAGTTGCCATAAATTATTATCAATATGTAATTATTAATAGTTATTTTATATAACTTCCAGAAGAAGGCATAAGTTTAATATTTGTGGCAATTTAACAAAGATGAAGTAATGATAAACACAACATATGTATTATTTTCAAGAGTATGAAGAAATGAATATATCTCATGTTGAAGATTGAAGTCCAATAAGGAAGGATCAACTACCAAGGAGTTGAATTTTATTCTACTTCAAGTGCGAAGCTACTACCAAAGACGTTGGGTTCATTATTCTAAAAGATCTCAAGTTATGCATTCATTAGGGGGAGAAAATACGTGTTGCACTCTTTTTCCCTTAACCATGGTTTTGTCCCACATTGGGTTTTCCTGGTGAGGTTTTTAATGAGGCAACATCATAAAACGTATTACGAAAGTGATGTACTCTTTTTCCTTCACTAGGTTTTTATTCCCACAGGGTTTTTCTTAGTAAGGTTTTAATGAGGCATACTATTCGATAATGGTCATCCAAGGGGGAGTGTTATATAATATATGTATTTAGTGGATGCCCATTATACCCCTATGATTATTCTAGTATATTCTAGATACTAGGTGTATAATTCTCTAAGGAAACCCTAATTGTTTCCCATGTCTATATATATATATGTATGTACTCCCTTATGATTGAATATATGAATACAGAGCTATTCTGTCCCACAAATACTCTCTACTACTTAAACCCTATTTTCTATAACAGTAAAGGGTTTTTAAAGTGTATGATTGTATTATAAGGCTTTTAAAGTGTTTTATGCATGATTCATGATGTTTTAAAGGGTTTTGATGAAGTTTTGAATTAATAAATAATGCTGTGAATTTTTATTATCACGTATTTGTGTATAATAAAAATAGTAACACATGAAATTAATGATTTATAATTGTTTTTAATGCACAAAATCATCACATGATGATCTTAGAACATAAATATATTGTTTTGAGGTCAAATTATGATGTTTAGAAAGGTTTAAAAGAGTTTTTACGTAACTTTTCAAAGCTGCCATTTTTAGAAATTATTGAAAATCAAGTGTTTCAAAAAGGAAACTATAAAATAAATTATGGAATTGAATAAAGACCATATAGTGAAGGTATTGGACAAGTTTCTAGCATAAAAAGTCAGTTTAGAGTTGTTTTAGAATTTAGTCAATAAGGTTTTTAATTAGTTTCGATTTTTCCTTTGTAAGAGACTTCGAGCTAAGCGATTTCTGGAAGTAGTGGCGGTTCACTGTTTTAACACAAGGTACATAAGTACTAAATATATACATGTAATTAGGACACATGCTATAGAAGTTTGAATTTCATGCTAGATCTTATAGAAATGAAAGTTGTTGATTTGTTGACTTGAAATGACTTGCATGAGAAATTATGTTGGCATGATTGTATGAAAAGAATGCATTGACTATTAAGTTTGACATTCCGTTTTCATAGCATCGTTATTACATCATTGATGTTGGAATGTTGATTATTTTGAAAGGTTTTAACTAGTAGTGAATAAGGGAACACTACAAGATAAAAGCTATTTTGCGACGGAATNTTTGACATTCCGTTTTCATAGCATCGTTATTACATCATTGATGTTGGAATGTTGATTATTTTGAAAGGTTTTAACTAGTAGTGAATAAGGGAACACTACAAGATAAAAGCTATTTTGCGACGAACAAATTCCGTCGCAAAACGTCCCTCGCTTAAATTTTTGTCGCAAATTTCCAAACTTGCGACGGAAATTTCGTCGCAAAAAACTTGCGACGGAACTGTTGGAGTATGCGACGGAAAATTCCCTCGCAAAGTTAGCTATTTTGCGACGGAAAATTCCCTCGCAAATTTGCGACGGAAAATTCCCTCCCAAATTTGCAACGGAAACACTAGTAGAAAAATAGCTTATTAGTATTGTTTTGTATGACCTATTTGTATCATTTTTATTTTACAAAAACGATACCAATAGTGGTTTTTTAAATATAAAAAAATAGCTATTAGTATCGTTTGTTTTTAAAAAACGATACTAATAGCGATTTTTGAAAAGAAAAAAAAATCACAATTGTTATGAAATAATAATACTAATAACTAAAAACTAAAATTATTATAACAAATACTATATTAAATTGATGAATAACAATAATAAATTATTACAAATACATTAATGATACATAAAAAGGCATAAATTAACTTTTTTTTTTGGTATAAATGTAAGTGATTTTATTACCAAAAAGGAGAAACAAATATATCCTATTAAGCGAACCCTAAATCAAACTGACTCAATTTAGTCTAGGCAGCTCAAAAAACAGCTCCAAAAACTATACATCAAACCTCGAAGGCCATTAATCATAAAAAGTTTGCTACACTAATCACTCAACTCTAAGGTCACAAAGACAAATCTCCATATAATCCATTCACTCAACCTCGGTAAGCACTGGGTATATGTTCTCAAAGGCAGTGTAAGTCTCTTCCCTCACCTGAATAATTACAAGACAAGAAGCATACCATTTAGAAATTAATTAATACATGAATCCACATTCCACAAATAAGAGGCTTCAGACTGAAGGATAAAAACCCCTAAATAATAGGGTGGGGGAGTCTCACCTTAGCTCCTGTAAGAACAATTTTCCCAGAAACGAATATAAGCAGCACAATCTTTGGCTGTTTGGCTGTTTCATTCGATAGATCAAGCCAGGAAATAGTTATGGCTCATACTGTCAACAAAATTTTTTCACAAAGTTTTGAGTTTAAACCTTGAGACTTGCATTTACAATAACACCTTTTCTTAAAGGGAGACATTTTCTTACAGAAATATGATGGGAAATACAAAATGCATTTTTAAAGTAGTTTGCACAATAACATATAGAGGGGCAACATCTGAAGAATTTCTTAGATCTAATTGACACTCAAAGAAGTTCTCTTATTTCACATCATATAACACACATGTAGTACTTTAAAATGTCTACGAGTAGCACTAATCAAGTAAAAATAATGAAACAAAGTACCGAACAGCAAGTGTATAATAAGTGCAACATTACACAAAACACTTAATACACTCAGAAAGTTATTCCTATACCACAGTTTGCAGCATCCCATAGGTTCAAAGGGAACTTTGTTTTATCCTTCATCAATTTCTTTGCGATGAAAAAGTAAAGTACTTCATATTATAGCTAATTGGAATTGCTTGTCATAAAGATTCTGGTCGCTTTACAGTTCAGCAGCCAAATCAACACCCCCACCCCCTCTTGTCATCCCCAAAACAACAACAGCAACAGGAACTAATTCTGTAATGGTCAATCAAAATTTGAAGTTCTTAACAAAGTCTTGTATAATCAAGAAATTATTAGAAATTAGAGGAGATCAATATAAGATAAAAGGCTTCCTGTAGAAAATACAAAGACAAAAAACTACAAAGACAAGTAATAAAAAAGTACCTTATCAAGAGAAACCACTAGTGGGTCAGATATGCATAAGGTCCAAACACTAGCATCATGAAGATCACCGGTAGATAAAGCCTCCAAATGAGAAGCATGCTGAAATGGTAACCAGAAAATGTCACAAACCAACATATTCAATCATAGTGTACCAAGGGATGGATAATCAGACACATGTAACTAACTGTGGCATCATAAGCATAGCAATCCAATATCTTAGACAAGTCAACTTGACAACGAACTAAATGCACGATATTAGCAAGAGAATTAATCTTATGTATCTCCTTCTTCAAGTCTTCCAGAGTACCTTCCTGACGCTCTTCAGATATCAAATCAACCTTATTCAATATAACAACATCCTGCAGCCAATTAAACAAATTTCGTAAATTTCTATCTTTTTTAAAGGTGTAGGTAACAACAAACAACTACATTCTCATTTTGTTTTCACTAATTAGCCAAGGCAAAAAGAAACCATTGGCGGAAACAATAGAAAATACCGCAAAGGCTATTTGATTGTAGGCTTCAGGAAAAGAAGACGAATCCTCACGTGCGTTCAACCTAAGAGAGATTAAAAACAAAAAAAGGCCTAGTTAACACTAGGAGAAACTGAGCTATAAGTTACAGTTATAACTTTTATGCTTAGGTATATGAAGAGCACACATATGAACATTGATAAGTATCTGTAATCAATGACAAAGTATTCAAGAATTATACTTTCCAATACAACAATTATGCATGGTATTCGGAGTCTTTATTTTGTTCAAATACAAATGTCAGATTCTCGACACTTCGACCTGATATGGACATTGTAATCCTTCATTTCAGCTCATTCAAAAATAGCCGAGTTAGACACGATTGTATATCGAACACTAGAACCCATATATACTATCAACCCTCGTCCAAGTTTGTACTACAGGAGCAGAATTGCAGAAACACAACTTTAACAAGCATGCCAAAACCATTTATAACATCACAAGATAAACACTCACAGTGATAATACAATCAAGCCTAACAGAAGACTCCAACTCATCATCCAACCAAAGAACCGACGTAAGCGGCGCAGGGTTTGCTAAACCCGCCGTCTCCAGCAACATATGATCAAGCCTAATTAATCAACAACCCACCAAACGATCAACATACAATCAATGATATAAATTACAAATTTGTAATTAATCTAAAACCAATTGAAATTGAAATTAACCTTTCTTTCATAAGAACAAGTTGTTCCAAAGCTTGAACAAGACTATGTTTAATAGTACAACAAATACAACCGTTAGCAAGTTCAACCCATTCTTTAACAAGTGCACCACCATCACCTTCATTAATCATAGCTCTTTCAACACCTATTTCTTCCCCAAATTCATTCAATATTACTGCGATTCTTTTTCCGTGTTGAGTATTCAGTATGTAATTCACCAACTGCATTTAACATCGATTTTTTTAAATTTTCAATTGAATTTTTGATGATTTTGTTTTTGATTGAAATAAAGTGATGATTTAGGGACGAGAAAGAGGAAGTTGGAAAGGAAATATTACTGTTGATTTTCCGCCGGAAGAAGGGAAGGAGCGGAGTCGCGGTCCTTGTCGGAAGGGAGGAGAAACGGGTTTAAGGGTTTAATATTTTGGCGAAGAGTAAGGAGAAAGGTGGTTTGGGAAGAGGAGAAGTGATAAGGGAGAAGTGAGAAGGAGAACGGCGGTTTGAGAAGGCAGAAGTAAGAAGGGTTTAATTTTTTTGGCGACAAAATAACATAAGTGTTTGTCATTTTTTGCGAGGAAATTTGCGACGGAATTAATTCCGTCGCAAAATTGCAAGGGATTATTCCGTCGCAAACATATAATTCCATCGTAAAAAAAGTTTGCTCATCTGATTTGGTTTGTCACTTTTTTGCGACGGTTATTTCCGTCGCAAACAAGTAGACTGCCGTCGCAAACTCTATATTTGCGACGGAAATTATTTTCGTCGCAAAAATTCGTCGCTATTTTCCCGTTTTCTTGTAGTGGAAGAAAAGTAGTTAAGTTAATTAATTATTTGATCAACCAGAAAGGAAGTTAATGAATTTATTCACATGTTCTAATAGAATATTAATGAGCAAATAATTAGACACTTACAGTTTATGTGTGGTAAATGAAAGTTTAAATAAATAAAGGACCAAAAAAATAATATTAGAATCACGTGATAAACAAGATAATTAATATGGTGTATGATGCTTGTTTGTGTTGAATGTTCTTATGTGATTTTATGTGAGTCATAACAGTTACTAAACTTGATAATCACGTAAAGTTAAAGAGGATTCGCACCAAAACTCTTGGAACGTATATACCTTGAGTATGAACAATGGGGGAGTTATGAGAATAGTAATCTGTAACTTCTAATAGGGGTACAAGACGTTCTACTCTTTTATATATATAAATGCGTTGGAATTCCGTCACTTCAAGTGACATAGGTAATACCTTCTTGGAGTTGCTCCCAAGTTCGTGCACAATAGGGCGAATGTCGAGAAAGGAAACCCGTTCGATGCGAAATCCACAATTTAAATATAATAATTAATCTATAATGTTAATGAGTTTATTTACAGGTACATGGTTGTTATAATGGTAAGAAATATGTGATGTTTATTCTTTTATTTAAGTTGTTCATGTTATTGTGTATAGTCTTAAATGTTTATGTACCCAGCTTTGCTGATTGTGTGTATTTTGTGTGCATGGCTTTATCTTTGACTTAGCCCTACGACGACCCATTTCAATGGCGAGTAGTAGTCTATAATAAAGGGAAAGCAACATGTACATGTGGGTATAGTTAATCATGCTGGGGTTAAGTGTTGAGTGTGTGCAATTGTGGCTTTTGTTTCTTGTGTGGACATGTTGTTTATTTTGGCTATTGACTCTTGGTTTGAGGTTTTAAAAGTTTATTTGGTTTTGAAAGGTCCATGCTCCTATTCCGACTTGTAATAAAGTTTTATTTGAATTTGTTTTGAAAGTTCATTTGAGTTTTTATATTGTTTATAAAAGTAAGAAGACTTCCGCTGTAGTACTTTGATAATAGCCTTAGCCGTTATCACGGTGACGGTAATACTTTGGTTTTTCCTAGTTAAGTAGGAAATATTTTTATTGTTTTATTTATTATTATTTATATTATGTTTTTCGGAATTAGCAAGGAGATGATTAGGAAATTCCAAGGTGTTACATGAATCTTGAACAGTTTGTTGAATAAACACAAAACTGTGCAAAAATGGACAACATCTTGGGTTGTCCGTGGTTTCGTAATTAGTCGTTCATTATAATTGTTAGGATATTTTTCCTTATTTTGTTCGGGTTTATAGTGATTTCCAAGAAAATTGAGGAAAGGGTTTTCCTTGTAGCTCGAGGAAGTAATCGTTTTTGTGGTTTCTCCTTGTTATCCGAATTCTCCTTGTTTGTCAGAGGTTGTTAGTTTTTTTTTTTGAATTACTTAGGATTTTTTATTTAATCTAGGGTAGTTAGGATTTGGTTCTTATAAATAGGTCTTGTTTTATCCAATAAAAATCAAATTCGAAGTTTCAATAAATGTTTTTACAGAGTCGTACAAAAAAATGCTTTTGTGTGAGTGAATCTTTGTGAGTTTTGAGAAGAAAATTATGAGTGGCCTTATTGTTTAATACAAAGATAATTCCCTTAATCATTAAACATCATTAGGTAAGTTTGAGACTAAAATCTCTTGATAGCTTAAGGTCAAATTCGAATTTATTCAATTGAGCTAATCAAGAATGTACATTCATTAGCCATATATAACTAGGTGAGAGTTATTCCATACCAAATTATAGATTAAGTGGCATCAGAAGAAGGGAAGAAAAACCATTCTTACAGTAACAATACGAGATGTGATGCACAAATTGATGCCCTAATTACTCAAACTGCAACAATGCAGGAGATGATTGCTAAATATTCCTCTAATCAAACAATGATGATGCTCACAAGAATAAGAAGAATGATAATCATGGATTTAGGATTGTTGAATTTGATGGTCAAGGAGATATTGAAGCTTATTTTGAATGGGAGAGTGCCCTAGAACGTTTCTTTGAATACAAGGACATGAAGAAGGTAAGAAATTTAAGATTGTTGTTATTAAATTATCTAAATATGCTGCTCTTGTAAGATGGTGTGAAAAAACAAAGGAAACGTGATTGTAAGCCAAAAATCAAAAGTTGGGAAAAGCTTAAGTAACTTTTGAGAAAAATGTTTGTTCCATCAAATTTTCAGCAAGAATTATCAGTAAATTTTGCAACTTGGAAGCAAGGAAAGATGATTGTTGATGATTACACTAGGGAATTCAAAAAGATCTCAAGTCAATGTGGAATTAATAAAAGGGAGGAACAAAAAATAACTCTTTTTGTTGGAAGATTAGATCAAGAGTTGATTGACAAAATTGAATAACGTTAACACTTACCAAATGATGAGATTTACAAAATGGCTAGCAAGTTAGAAAATCAACGAAAAGAGGGGTTTGAAATTTCCTAAAAATTATGTTCCCCACAAGCTTAAGGATCCTAGATTACCTCAAATTACTTCTTCAAATGGTGACACATTAAAAATATCTTGTTTCACAAAGATAATAAAAATAAAATAAAGCAAAGCAATGATGTGCAGAATATACAATGTTTCAAGTGCAAAGGAATTTGGTCATTATAAGAAGAATTGTCCCACTTCTCATGCCCTAACTATTCAAGAGAATGAATAATTGCAATTATGTACAAGCACAAAAGGAGGAGGATAGTGACCATTGATTTAGAGTTCAAATTAGTTTATATGACAATTGTAATATCCCACATTTTCACGTATCTTAAGAAAGTATTTTTGTATTTTATTCGTATGATTTTAATATTTTTATTTAAAAATTATGTTCAATAGGAATATTAAATGGAAAGAAATTAATAATAATAAATAAGTTTTAATTGAAAATAAGTATTTGTGTTCATAAATAATATTTTATGTTTTAAAAATATTTTAAAAGGCTTCTAAAAATAGAATTTTCAAAGGTTTCCTAATTTATTTTGAGGCAAGGGCCTAAAGGTAATTTCAACTTTTTAGGATAAGTATGGGCTTTTCCAAGTCCTACTTTGGGGCCTATAAATACCCTTTAAAACCCAAATTTCCAGATTTTCATGCTCATAAGTTGTCATTAGGATTCCAAAAATTTAGAGAGAAAAGGGAGAAAAAAAAGTATTTTCCGAATAAAAAAACTGCAGTGTTCGGTTTTTCGGAAAAAGGGAGAAAAAAAATAGGAAGTTTTCTTGGGATCCGCGCCCAGCTGGACCACCACCGGAGACACACGCCACCGTCGACGACCACTCCTCCCCTATTTGGTATTTTTGGATCTTGAAAAAAAAGATTCTCCTTCTTTCTTTTTAATTCAATCTTGCAAATTCATGTTCATATTTATGTTTAATCATGCTTTTGTAAGTTTTAATCATGTTTAATAAAGTTATGATTTGTTTTAAGGCATGGATTAAATTGTTGTTCATGAAATTTTTAGATTATTTTTTATAAATTATGAAAGTTATGATTTTTATGAGTTTTTATGACTTAAACTTCAATATTATGATCATGAATTATTGTTGTGTGAATTTATGATGATTTTATGAAGTTTAGATTGATTTTTAAAGGCTTTGAAAATAAAATAAATTGCTGTCCAAAATATATAATCATGAAATTCAATTTAATAAATATTATGACCATGTTTTGGCTTATGAAAATTATTCTAAAGCATGGATTGGTTTTATAATTATGTTAGTTGATTGTAGAAGAGTTTTGCCATGAAATTATGATGTTTTTATGAGTTTTTCATGACTTTAAAGTTAATAAATAAATCAGAAATTTTTATAAAAACAAGTTAAAGTAAGTTTTAAATGTTCATATTATGCTAGTATGATCACATATGAATTTTATGATGTTACATATAATTTTTAGTATGTTTTATGAAGTTTAAAAGTGATTTTAAGCATGTTTAACATGCTGTCCAGAATTTATAAAGTGAATAATTAGGCTTTTAAAATATGTAATTAGCATAAATTGATCATATAAATTAAGTAATACATTATATGATTGATTTATGTTGTTTTTGAAGTTTTTCAAGGAGGTTTGGTAATTTTATATTGCTGTCCACTTTTCTAAAGTGGCATAAAAATTATACGAAAGTTTTATAAAGCATAAATAAGTCCCGAAAACCAAGTAGTCATACAATAGAAAAGTAAAGTGTAGTATGGAATTGAATAGAGACCATATAAGGAATGTTGTGGACAAGTTTCCAATATAGAAGTTAGTTTATAGTTGTTGTAGAACTTGGTCAACAAAATTTTAATTTAGTTTCAGTTTTTCCATATGTAGGAGACTTTGAACTAGTCCACTTCTAGAAGTTGTGGCGTAAGTACTAAAGATAAACACAGGAGTTAGACTACATGCTTAGATAATTTTTGATTACATGAAATCTTGTATGCTTGTTTTGAATCATGAATTTATGTGCATAACAAGTTTATTAGTAGCATGTTCTTAAAGTATGATGGCATTCCATGTTGAATAGTAATATGAATTCTTATAAGTTTGAATTGGAATGGTATGATTAGTTTAATTATGCCAATAGTTCATGAATCGAGAAAGGAAGTTATTTTTAAGTTGGTTAGTTACTTAATCAACAAGAAAGGTAGCTGTGAATTTTTATTCACATGATTAAAAGAAGTTATGAGCAAATATTTTAGGCATGATGCCACTCACAGTTTAATGTGTGGTCAAGGAGAAAGTAAGTGATTAGCCACTCACAGTTAATGTGTGGTAAATGAAGTTCAGTTTAATTAAAGGGCACACATGAGATTAATTTTGAATCACCTTAAATTGAAGATAATTAATTTGGCTTGCTTGATTTGATGCATGTCTTTATGTGATGTTGGATGTGAGTCATATCATTGCTAAACCGGTTAATCAAGTAAAGTGTAAGAGGGCTTGCATCAAAACTCTTGGAACATATATACCTTGAGTATGAACAATGGGGGGAGTCATATGGAATAGTGATCTATGACTTCTAATTGGAGTACAATACATTGTACTCTTTTATATTTTTAATGCACTTGATATCCGTCACTTTATGTGACATAGTAATACCTTCTTGGAGTTGCTCCCAAGTTGGTGCCCAATAGGGCGATGATTTTTAAGCCGGAAACCCATTTGATGCAGGATCCATTACTTTAAATAGTTAATTTAGTTTAGTCCATGTATAGGTAAAAGGTTGTCAAAGGGTAAGTTGAGTGCATGTTTTTTTTCTTCTTGTTTGTTGCATAGTCTTTAGTAGTTATGTACCCAGTTTTGCTGACTGATTGTTTTGTGTGCATGGCTTTGTCTTAGACTTTGCCCTACAATGACCCACTTGTGGTGAGTAGTTGTCTAGGGAAAGAAAAGCTGTAGATACAAGTGAGCATAAGTCGTTTCATGATGGGCTGAAGTTAGAGCGCTTGATGTGTTTTGTACCTTTACTTTATTTTATTGCTTGTGAATGACTAACTTTTATTTTGGATGATTGTTTTTTTTTTTCTAAAGACTTTTGGTTTTGGTTTTAAGGGCCATTAATATGGTTCCGAAGTGTAATAAGTTTAAAGTTGATTTTTATTTCGAGATGGTTTTGAAGTTAGTTTCAAGTTGTTTTGGTTTTAATACTTCCGCTGTAGTACTTTGATAAATGCCTTAGCTGTTATTGATGTGGCATGACAAGTCAGCTGCCACGTGTCAGCCTCTAAGTGGACCACGTGTCCCTCTTTCTATTATAAAATGATGACGTGGGATTGCCACGTGGTAATGATGAGTCTGCCATGAGTGGGCCCTATATAGCCATGTGTCATCCTACAACTGGACCACGAGTCTTTACTTCTGTTATCAAATGCCAGCATGGGATTGCCACGTGGCAGTGGTGAGTCTGCCATGAGTGGGCCCCACACGGCCACGTGTCATCTTTTGACTGGTCCATATGTGAATCCTACATTTGCCACATGTCAAGCTCCTATTCGCCGTTAGAAAAAGAGCTAAAACAAACCATGGGGCCTTAAAAGCCTAGTGCTAAAAGCCCATAAGACAAATCTGATAAAAAGTACACTGAAGATTAAGACAAAAAACACATACTAAAAAGGGAAAACATCTCTCTAGAACTTCTCTCTAGAATTGTTTACTTGTTGATTATTGTTCACTTACTCTCCTACAAACACTTACTTAAGCATTGGAGTGGGAAATAATCCTACAAGGATTATTCTCCCTTTTTTGCAGGTACTTGGAGGGTACGTCAACAGGAGACCAGTCCATTCACGCGTCCAGTCTACGTCAGCGAAGTCCTCACAGTCTCTATCCTACCTCATTGCTTTAGCAACAACATTTGGCGCCGTCTGTGGGAAGGATTCCTAAAAATGACTGGAAGCGGAATTCCTACTGAGGATGAGACCAGATACCTAGAACAGACTGGCAATTACCAAACTGGGGAAGGTACTGGCTCACCGAGAAGAACACAAGAACAAGCTGATTTTGGAAATCAACCTGTGACCATGAGTCAGCTCAAGAGTATCTTGGCTGGGTTCCAAGAGAACCTGGCGGAAATTCTACGGGAGTATTCCACCAAGAAAACTCGAGAGAAGGTTGAGACACAACACCCTTCATCTTCAAAGATGAAAGGTGTGATGATTGAGGAAGGCCAAGGCCAGGAGAGTTTAACTTTCCATGAGAAAGTTGAGAAATTGAGAAAGGACCGAACACCGCTGAAAACCCATTGGGGAGTAGTGAAGAAGTACCCTGTCACTCTCGGATTTAAGCCTAAACGGGAATTGGCAGGTAAGGAAGTTGGATTTAGCAAGACGCAAACTGATGCTAGAGAACTCATTGAGTTCAAGAAAGCCATTGCAAGTGATGCTCGGGAGTATTTGGAGCAAAAGAAATCATCCAACAGAGATGCAAGGAATATCTTGATGCCAAGAAAATCTCTAGTATGGATACAAGAGAATATCTGAAGGCTAAGAAGGCCTAAAAGGAAGGAGGTCAACCTGGTTGATCTGAAGAATCTTCAACTAGGGAGATGACTGACTCACATCATGTTTCCTTAGATTCAGGAGAACATGCAAGTCTACGAGACTTAATTGAGAAGAAGAAAGCTGATAAGGCCGATCAGTGTAGAAAAGAACAGATGATCAGACATTGGGAGGATGTAGGCATATCAAATGATCCTTGCCAAGAGTCAACAAAGGCTGTCCATAACCCTACGGGGGTTATTGGACAAAAGCCTAATAACACGATGATGGAATGGAAGAAACCGTTCTCCATGTCCATCATGATGGCTCCACATCCCAATAAGTTTAAAATGCCTCAAATTGAGCCATTCGACGGGACAACTGATCCGGAGGAGCACCTGGCTACCTACAAAAATTTGATGTACTTTCAAGGTCCAGATGATGTAACCTGGTGCCGATACTTTCCGGCAACTCTGAAAGGAATTGCCCAGAAATGGTTCAATAGCCTCCAAGGTCAATCAATCAACAACTTTCATGAATTGAATACGATCTTTGTACATCATTTCATGGCTAACAAAAGGGAGAGGAAGACCAGCATGCATCTGGCCAAAATAGTTCAAGGAGAAAAGGAATCTCTAAGAAGTTATGTACAAAGATTCAATCTAAAATCTTTGCAAATTCCCAATTTATCTGAGGGAGTTGCCTTTGATAACTTCTTTAGAGGTCTCCGAGATGGAACTTTTAAATTTGATGTTTTAAGAAGAAATTGCAAAACATTGAAAGGAATTCTGGAAGAGGCTGAATGTTTTATTTATGCCCAAGAGCTTTGTGCTTCCACCAGGAAGGACAGAAGAGATGATAGAAAGAGTGAACAACACTCTAAAAACAAGGACCAGAAGAAACATGCTACATGGGCAACTAGGACATCAAGCAATGGAGGAAACTTCCAAAATAAGAAAAGAAAGTCTAATGATGGTCCTAAGATAGAGTTCACCAAAGATCTCTATTCAGTTTTCAGAGAAATTCGTAACAAGGTTGAGATTGATGATCCACCACCACTAAGAACTGCCAAGGAAGATAGGGACTCAAGTAAATATTGTCACTTTCACAAAGATACGGGGCATCATACTAATGATTGCTTCAATCTTAAGAGAACCCTTGAATCTCTCGCCGTCAAGGGAAAAATTTCACAACACCTGATCAAATCCCAGGACAAGAACTCCAAACAGAAGATGGAATTCAAGGCTAGTGAGCTTAAAGATGGTGCGGAGACCGAATAGGATGTGGTATATGTCATCTCCGGTGGGTTTGCAGCTGGCGGACCAACCCTTCGAGGGAATAAAGAGTACTTACGGAGTCTCTCCCGAGAAGTCTCTCCCGAGAAGGGTCACCGGAGATGGGGCATGATGCTAAGGTCAAATTCCCAAAAGTTATGATTAGTGATAAAGACCGAGGCAATGTTCGTATACCACATGATGATCCCTTGGTGGTGGAACTGAAAGTGGCCAATATGAGGGTCAAACGAATATTGATAGACACTGGCAGCTCATCTGACATCATTAGTTATGCTTGCCTCAAAAAATTGAAGTATGATGTGTCTACCTTGGAACCTATCCATCATCCGATTATTGGTTTCGGGGGAGGAGTAATCAACCCTTTGGGAGTTTGGGTACTGTCTCCCCACCGATAAGGATAGGGGAAAAGGAATGCGCAAGGAACATGGTCGTCAAGTTCCTGGTGGTCAAAGAACTGTCAGCTTACAATATAATTATGGGACGGCTAACCTTGAACGCCTCCAGGGCAGTAATTGTTACACATCTTATGCTCATGAAGTATGAGTGTAACAATGGGACTATAGGAACTCTTCGTGGGGATCAACAAATGGCCCAAGAATGTTATATCACCACTCTTAAATCTACTTCTTGGGTTGAAGAAGTGGAAGAGCCAACGAAGAAAAGGAAGACCGAGGGAATGGCTAAAAATGAACTGATGGCCATCCATAATTTGAGTCAAGTAACTCGGCCTCAGCCAGTTGGTGAACACGAAGATTTCGTTCTTGACGAAGTCAAGCCTGACAGAACAGTCAAGGTAGGTCAGGCCCCAGACGACCATGTTGGGGCAGAGATGAGGAAGCTATTGAGGGAGTTCAAGGATGTCTTTGCATATGAAGTAGAGGAGATGCCAGGCATTGATCCAAGTATAGTAGTACATAAGTTGAATGTAAAGCCCGATGCTAAGCCAATCCGTTAAAAGAAGAGAAATTTGGGCGAACGTCGCAATAAGGCAGCGGAGGAAGAAGTGAATAAGCTTTTGGAGGTAGGATTCATTAGACCATGCCAGTATCCTAACTGGGTGGGTAATGTAGTCTTGGTTCCAAAGCCAAATGGTACCATGAGGATGTGTGTCGATTATACTGATCTTAACAAGGCCTGTCCAAAGGATAGCTTTCCTTTTCCAAAGATCGACTGATTGGTTGATTCAACGGCAGGGCATGCACTGTTGAGTTTTATGGATGCCTACTCAGGATTTCACCAAATTCCTCTATGGGAGGAAGATCAAGAAAAAACAAGTTTTGTAACTGAAAAGGGTCTATATTGCTATACAAGGATACCATTTGGTCTTAAAAATGCTCTAGCAACCTTCCAACGTTTGGTAAATGATGTTTTCAAAAACCAGTTGGGACGGAACATTGAAGCATACATCGATGATATGATTGTCAAGAGCAAGGAGATGAAAGATCATGTGGCGGACTTCAGAGAAACCTTTGAAACATTGAGGAGATATAAGATGAAGTTAAACCCAAAGAAGTGTGTTTTTGGGGTAACTTCTTGAAAATTTTTGGGCTTTCTTGTGGATGAGCGAGGGATCGAAGTTAATCCAGACAAAGTCAAGGCTGTTCTGGATATGACCTCTCCCCGGAACGTTAAAGAGGTGCAGAAATTGACTGGATGCCTAGCTGCTCTTGGTAGATTCATATCAAAGGCAAGTGATAAATGCCATTATTTTTTTGATACGATCAAGAGAAAGGCAAAGGCAGGCAAGGGCAGCCCTTTGTTCGAATGGACAAAGGAAGCCGAATCAGCCTTCATTCATTTGAAGGAGCACCTACATACTCTCCCAAGATTCTTGAAGATATCCATGAGGGGTTTTGTGGCTCTCATATAGGGGGAAGGGCGCTGGCAGAAAAGGCATTAAGAACTGGGTATTACTGGCCTAGTCTGAGACATGATGCAATGACCTATGTCAAAAGATGTAAGATGTGTCAGCTGTTCAGTAATTTACCACAAAAACCAGCCAATAACTTGAACCCAATTTTGAGCCCAATACCTTTTGCTAAGTGGGGAATGGACATTCTTGGTCCATATCCACAAGCATCAGGACAAAGGAAGTATGTCTTGGTTGTAGTGGACTACTTTACTAAATGGGTAGAAGCAGAGCCAATGAGAAGTATTAAACATGGGGATGTCAAATGGTTTATTTGGAAAAATATAATAACAAGGTTCGGGGTACATCAATCAATAGTGTTCGATAATGGTCCTCAATTTGAGACTCCACAGTTAAGAGTATGGGTAGAAGATCAAGGCATCTCAGCTTATTTTGCCTCAGTCGGCTATCCACAAGCCAATGGACAAGTGGAGGCCTTCAACAAGATCATCAACACGGGAATGAAGAAAACGCTGAATGCTGCCAAAGGTCTATGGGTGGACGAATTGTACAATGTCCTCTGGTCTATCAGGACAACAACAAAGAATTCCACAGGGGAAACCCCATTTATGCTTGTGTATGGATCGGAAGCAGTTCTCCCCATCGAAATGTGTGAGCCTACTCTAAGAATTATGTTATATGATGAAGGGGCTAACTGGGAGATGATGAAGGCCACCTTGGACATGTTACCTGAAATTAGAGGCAATGCTTTACTTAGGCAAGAAGTGTACAAGCTCAAAATGGCAAGAGAACATAACAAGAGGGTAAACCATAGGCCAATGAATTTAGGGGGTCTTGTGCTGAGGAAAATGAAGTCAATTGGGAGAGCTGATGAGCAGGGCAAACTTACTCCCAATTGCGAAGGTCCATACAAGATAATTGAAGTATTGAGAGATGGAACCTATCATTTACAAACTCTGGATGGGTATGAAGTACCCGGAACCTAGAACGCAAATAATCTGAAGAAGTACTATTTATAAACTTGGTTTCAAGAAGCCATAGTGTAAGGCCATGTGCCCACCTATTTAATCCACGTTGATCAATGGGGAAAGAAATTTCATGTTGTACTGAATTGGCTACGGGCAGCAATTAATGAAATTTCTTCTTCCTCTAATGTTCGTCTTTATATATCAAGTATATACTTGTTTAAATAAATACTGATCTCAGCACTCAAGGGCACAACCCCACACTTAACCATGAATTAAAGTAATTCAAAACTTGCTTAACAATTTTGAAATCAACAAGGGCAGGATCCCGAAAATTAACCACAGGTTAATACTTGGAGGTAAAAGCAATACGAGACTTTTACCCCCTTAGGTGATTACGGATCACCAAATCGACTTTAAAGGTCCAAGATTCGGTAATAAGATAAAAATTCTTACTGTAAACAAACTAATAACAGTCTCAATCCCTATGTTTAAGGGCAATCAATATGGTTGATTGATTCATCACCTCTAAAGAGAAACAAATCAATCAAAGTCTAAAGTTTGTAAACACAGGGATCTTACCGATTGAAAGAATAATATAAGGGTTAAAGCGATGAGTCTCAACAGGTTAGGACATCTAACTTGTTACATCTGAAGTTACCTGAAAACACCGGATGTGCCAAATATGGGTTTGAGCACATTCAATAGGTCACCAAAAGGGGACCAAACACCGGATGTGCCAAATATGGGTTTGAGCACATTCAATTAGGTCACCAAAAGGGGACCGATTTTAATGATAGAAACACTAAGTTTGGCACATCCGGCGTCATTAAGTATGACACATCCGGTACCATTAAAGTGCGACGCATCCGGTGTCAGGACACCTAAAAAGGTTGAGTCTAACAACAAAATCACTAACTTTGACACATCCGGTGTCATGTGATTACGCCGGATATGTCAAAGTATATTGTAAACACTTAACAAATATTCATGAATTGGATGTGAAAAATGTCTAAGTTGAATCTCAATGCTTATTTATAGGGGTTATGACTTGTGGGTGAAGTCTTTAAGAAAGATTTCTGCGAAAAATCCCTAAGTCAAAATCTTTGATTCATGTAAAATCCCTAAGTTAGAATTTTTGGTTCATCCTTTAAATGTCAAATTAGAACAACTTATACTTTAAATCTCTAAGTGATTTATAATCTAAAATTCTGAGACCAATGTTCAATGGCTCATGATTTGTGTTTCTAAGAATGTTATATCTTTATGAATTCTAAGGGTTATGAATAATAAAACCTGCGAATATTTCTAAGTAAAAACACTTAGAAATATAAAAGATGCTTTGCAAATGGATTGTATCCAAACCTGCGAAATTTCTAAGTAAAAACACTTAGAAATATATAAGATGCTTTGCAAATGGATTGTATCCACCATTGGAAAATTGCAACGAAAGTAAACAAATTTAAAAGAAGGATTGATAAATATGCTTAGAAGCATAAATGTATAATACAATTGGTTTAAAAAACCAACGTTGAATAAATTGTTAAAAGATTATACAATACAACAAGTTATAAATTGAAAAGAAAAAATCAAGGAGCAGTTGGTGTAGGATGATCTATGGTAGTGGACGCAGTAGTATCTGCTCCAGCTCCATTCTTCTCCTTGTCCTCTTCCTCATCTCCGGCTTCCTCCTCTTCATCTTCAGCGTTAGAGGGGCAAAAAGGGCTGGGAGGAGTATCCCCATATAATTTGGCTAGGTGATCCCTTGTTGCTTAATCTAGTCTTTTTTCAAAGTACTGGAATGGGACATACTCCTCGAGGCCGAGTGTCCAAGCCTCTGCAATCCGTTGTCTGGTAGATTCTTCCCCTTCCATATATTTTTGGACTGCAAATTGTCCGGCTTGGTTTAGTTCCTCCTCTTCCTTTTTCTCCACCTCTTCAAGCCGGACATTGGCAGCTCTTAGTTGCTCATTTAATGCAGCAACCTTCTTCTCAGCCTCTTCAACCCTTAACTCGGCGTCCCTCTTGTCGGAGACCATCTTCTCCAAGTCCAGCTCCTTCTTTTTGTACTCATTTTAGCCATGACCAAGTTCTGCTCCTTGGCTTGTCCCAAAGAAGCAGACAGCTCATTCACAACATGTGAATTTTGAGCTTGGATTCTGCGAACTTGTTCGCTCAGGTACCACTCGCAGATGGTTTGCATTCGGGCTGCCTTTGCCCTCTCTTTCTTGGTTTGAGCATCCAATTTTTGTAAGTATTGAAGCCGAAAGATGATCTGTCAAAAGAAAAATCCACAAGTTAGCCAAAAATCCACTAAGTAATAAAATGTCAGAATTAAAGAAACAGTTGGAAGTTGGTAATAAAAGAAAGCATAATAAATAATTTACCTCAATACAACTGTTGAAACATGGACCTAGCTGCCCATCAAGGTTGCCCCTTAACGACTCCTTGTACTCTTTATCTCCACAACGGAGAACCTCTCTAACCAACTCCTTCTTGTAGTTGGAGTCGAAGGTTTTAGAGGTTGAAGGGATGTCACCTTCCTCGTCAAGGAAGTCCTTCTTAGAGTCAGCCACATCTGTAGTGGGAAATGGAATAATTATAGCCCGAGGGTCTCTAGGAGATGTAATAGAGTCTCCAGAACAAGTACTCGAGACTGATGTTACAACGTTACGTGCAAACTTAATACCTGTGACCATAGCCGAGTCTAGAAACTCCGGGGGCATGTTCTCCCTAATGGCCTCCTGCATCCCGACCACTGGATCCTTGTTAGGAGGGGGAAGATCATTTGGATCCTGGAGTGAGGGATCCTGATCCGTTCCTCCAATAGTTTAGCTAGCACGTCTGGCCTCATCCTGCTCGACCGGATCCATCAGGCCGGTCTCCGTCTCGTAGGGATTGTCAAAGACAGGGTCCCTTTGAAGGCTACTGGTCGTCCGGACAGCCTTGTCCTTCCTCTAATAGGGGACTTCCTTCGGGGAAGGACTCTCCCCACCCGGCTTACTCGGGGTTGATGCCGGGGAGGATTCAGTGCTGGCCAGTGACGCTGGCCTCTTCTTTTTTTTTGTGTGGGATTAATGGAGAGTGGAGTAGAACTCTCCTTCCTTTTTAGCTTGGTAGGGAGAGCTTTTAGCTGCTCCTTACCCTTATCTTTTTTCTCTTAACCCAGCACTGAGGGCCGGGTATCTCTGGTTGACTGCAAAACCACAAAGATAATTCAGTAAATTATTACCCACTCAAAGCAATTAACATTCCAAAGAAGTAACTTATAAGAAAAATAAGTTGTGGAAATTTCAAAGAACAAAGTTATTAAACTCTAAAGCATTCGGCAACAACAGTGGATACCGAGTGTGCCAAACTTGCATTATCACACCCTCAACTCGGTGACACAAGTCCTTAGCCACATCAACTCATTCGGTGACACAAGTCAAGACCGAATGTGCCCAAAACAGCATTACCAAGAGGTGAACTCGTTCAGGTTCTAAAAGACCGAGTGGTGTCCACATGGAAACAGATTCGACACATTCGGCGTCAATGGAAGATACCGAATGTGCCAAATCTCCAAGCTAACACACAAAAATCGGCCTAATGTCATTTAACCAAGTGCACCCTTTTGAGGGCATGTTTGACACATTCGGCGTAAAAAATGAGGCTGAATGTGCCAAAACTGCACCTACACACATTCAACTCGGCCTCGTAATTTCTGACCGAGTTGAATCACACGCAAGTATAATCCGACATATTCGGTGTCATTAGTTGACACCGAATGTGCCGAACTGTTTGAAAATTAAATCCAGTTCGGCCTCTGAAACAAGGCCGAGTTACTATCTTTAAAAGGAAAAAAATATAAATAAAAATAATAAAGAAAATTAACAGTAACCAATACAAAATGATAAAAAATAAGGAACATGTAAAAATATTTGGCTTTGTATAACAATGAAAGGAAACACTTGTGCTTTTTAGATTTATAAAAAGTTAAAGCCGAAAAGAGGTTGACACATTCGGTATCATACGATGATACCGAATGTGCCAAAACCAAGTCCACATGTTTTGCATTTGGTCTTCCCGAGAGAGACCGAATTCAACCATAGTGAAATAATATTTGGCACACTCGGCATCATGCGATGACGCCGAATGCGCCAAATCCTGGCTTACACTTGTTAAATCCGGTCTTACTTGAGGAGATCGAATATAAACACAGAGTTGTAATTTTTGGCACATCCGGTGTCAAAACAAAGACACCGAATGTATCCAATACTTATTACCAGTAAAAAATAATAATAATAAAAACACAAAATATAACATAAAATAGTAAATGAATGATTGCCGAATCTAATTAATAAGCAATAAAATTTGGCACACCCGGCGTCTGATAAGAACACCGGATGTGTTACATAGTCTTTCAAATGTATAAAATTATTTTCAAGTATAATGTATCCGGCATCAATAAGATTACTTCTTAATTAATTGATTACAAATTAATTATTACAAAGTATAATAACTGTAAATTACATTGTTTAACAAATATATATATAAATAAATAAGTAAAAAAAATAAATAAAAAAATAAATCAAACCAAAGAGAAGCCTAATGAAATGAGGGTGACAAGACTTTTGGCAAGTCCGGTATCTATACCTCCGTAGTTTGCCTCTTCTGAAGAGGCGTCTTCTCTTTTGATTGTGCAAGATGGCGAAGAAATTCAGCCTGGTCCATCTTGCTTTCTTCTCGTCAGGTAGTTCGTTTAAAGCTTTTTCTGCAAAAATAAGACCGAATTACTTACACTTAACAAATTCGACGATAAAAACAATGCAAAAAAAAAAAAAAAGGGAGAAAAGGTAACCTACCAGCATTACCACCATACACTAACCCACAAGCTTCAAGAAACTTGTGGTCATTGAAAAGAAATTTGAAAGAAATCCATTTGGAGGGAATCTCATAAGTCATCCCTTTCCATTTAGCAGTTGTTTTTCTAAATAAATCTAAAATGGCTAAGTCGTTGGTATTTAGTTTGGGTGGGTTGGTCACTTTGCCCTTGAACTTAGGACTTAAGTTCCACTTACTCATCCTAGCAACAAAATCAGGGTCTTCATACGTAATGAAAAAAAAATCACCACACCAAGAGGTAGCCTTATTAGACTTCTCAATGGCGCTAATATAATCGTCATCATTAGCCAGAGTAAACCAGCCTTGTTTACATCCGGCAGCCTTAGTTAATTTATGCATATGTACAAAGGCCGCCGAAGAGGGTCTAAGGTTATTTAATTTACAAGTGGCAGCATAAGTTACAATATGATGCCATGAATTTGGGGTCAACTGGAATAAACCTAAGTCATAACGATTAAGAAGATTTAAAAAGAAAGGAAGAAAGGGAATTGAAACGCCCATGTCAATCATAGACATATAGATGCCGAAGCCTCCCTCTANGAAGCATCCCTCTGGGGCACTAAGAAGGGAATCCCCCTTCTTAGGGAGAATAAGTTGAAAACTTTTGTGATTAATAAAAGAATTACCATAAAGGACAATGTTAATGTCCTTAATGGCTTCCCATCTCACCAAAGCAGTATCTGGTGTGGGATAGGTGGTGGGTTTACTGGGAGGTGCAGTGACCTCTGTCTCAGAATCGGTAGCCGAGTGTCCTGATTCGGCTTTATTTGCAGATCTCTCCATCTCTTCAATGGAGTCTGCTAGGTCCTTGCTTGTAAATATCCGGGAAGCAGTTTGTTTGGTTCTTGCCATGTCCTCCTGCACAGGAAGGAATGGAAGATTCGGTGACCCCAATGATGAAAGAATATTTGAGGCATTAGAATATTGGGAGCCAGGTGATGAACCCTGACCCACTCCTACTTGCTTATTACTAGGAACAATTAAAAACTGAGTACAAGCATTAAGAGGAGAAGACGAACTAGAAGACATGATAGAATAATTAAAGAAAAATAAAATGAACCCGGATCAGGTAATAGTTACCTGAGTAAAGAAGTTGCTAAATTAAGGATCTGAAAACACTATTCACTGCCTGAGCTTCGCCTGAAATCACCTAAACTCACCGGAAATCGCCTTTGGAAATATTCTCAAATTTCAACTGCTTTCTTTTACTACTTTCTCTCTCTAGAAAATTCACAATGTTAAAATGTGAAAAATGATTTTACTTCTCACCTCTATATAAAGAAGAGGGGTGAGGGTAANGAGGGGGGGGGGGGAAAAGGGGGGGGGGGGGGGAATTTGAAACCCTCCAATTCCCCCCCCCTAAATGTAAATGGGCCTGCATAGCAGGGCCCAGTTTGATTAAATTAGATGGGTGATGAATTATGGATTCATCAGCCCATCTGAGGGGCAATTGATGTGGCATGACAAGTCAGCTGGCACGTGTCAGCCTCTGAGTGGACCACGTGTCCCTCTTTCTATTATAAAATGATAACGTGGGATTGCCACGTGGCAGTGATGAGTCTGCCATGAGTGGGCCCTATATAGCCACGTGTCATCGTACAACTGGACCACGAGTCCTTACTTCTATTATCAAATGCCAGCATGGGATTGCCACGTGGCAGTGATGAGTCTGCCATGAGTGGGCCCCACACGGCCACGTGTCATCTTTTGACTAGTCCATATGTGAATCCTACATTTGCCATATGTCAAGCTCCTATTCGCCGTTAGAAAAAGAGCTAAAATAAACTATGGGGCCTTAAAAGCCTAGTGCTAAAAGCCCATAAGGCAAATGAAGGAGGGTAATTAAAGAGATGAGGACAAGTGTCGCGATCTCATTGGATAAGAAATTGTACTTAAGGCTATAAATAGTCCTCAAAAATCTGATAAAAAGTACACAGAAGATTAAGACCAAAAACACATACTAAAAAGGGAAAACATCTCTCTAGAACTTCTCTCTAGAATTTTTACTTGTTGATTATTGTTCACTTACTCTCCTACAAACACTTACTTAAGCATCGGAGGGGAAAATAATCCTACAAGGATTATTGTCCCTTTTTTGCAGGTACTTGGAGGGTACGTCAACAGGAGACTAGTCCATTCACGCGTTCAGTCTACGGCAGCGAAGTCTTCACAGTCCCTATCCCACCTCATTGCTTTAGCAACAACAGTTATCACGGTGGCGGTAACACTTTGGTTTTTCAATAATTAGAAGTTTTAATAAATATAATCCTTAATATTTATAATACGTTTTTCGGAAAAATAAGAAGTAAGAATTTAGAAAATTCCAGGGTGTTACAACAATAACCCATTCACTTCCCAATACTCCCCGTAACCGTTACATTGTGATCGGGCATCCAATTTCGGCGAAAGTTTTATCAGAGCTTTTGTTTTCTCGATCCATACGCAGCCCTGCAATCAAATACATGGCGATAATAATAATAATAATAATAATAATAATAATAATAATAATAATAATAATAATAATAATAATAATAATAATAATAATAATAATAATAGTAGTAGTAGTAATAATAGTAATAATAATAATAATAATAATAATAATAATATATGAATAAATAAATAAATAAATAAATAAATAAATAAATAAATAAATAACTTTTGGCTTCGCCGAAAAAAGGGGTGCAACCCGAGGACTTCTCAAGAGGTCATCCATCCTAGTACTACTCTCGCCCAAGCACGCTTCACTGCGGAGTTATGATGGGATCGAGTGCATTAGTGCAGGTATGATCGCACCAATTAATTTAGTGTTCAACATTTTAATATGACAACAATCTCATCGCCTCCCAATACTCCCTGCGACTGTCACTTCGTAACCGGACATCCGATTCCAGTGTTTTTTTTTTCCAAAGCCTTTCTTTTCTTGCCCCCTACACAGTCGTGCTCTCAAACATACGATGGAAAAAAAAGATGATGATAATAACAACAACAACAACAACAACAACAACAAAAACAACAACAACAATAACAATAACATTAATGATGATGATAGTAATAATGATAATAATAGTAATAGTAATAAGAATAATAATAATAAATTCTTATCGGTGAAAAAAGGGGTGTAACATGAGGACTTCCTAAAAGGTCACCCATCCTAGTACTACTCTCCACCAAGCACCCTTAACTACAAAATACTGATGTGATCAGTGCATTAAAGCTGGTATGATCGCACCCAATGACTTAGTGTTCAAATTTGTTTATTTGACAATAATCCCTTCGCTTCCCAATACTCTCAGCGATCGTTAAATCGTGACCAGGCATCCAATTCCAATGATTTTTTTTCAAAGCCTTTGCTTTCTCGACCTTTACTCAACACTATTCTCAAATAACAACGGAAAAAATAATTAATATAAGTAATAAATAAACTCTTTTCGGCGAAAAATGTGGTGTAATGCGAGGATTTCCCAAGAGGTCATCCATCGTAGGACAACTCTCACCCAAGCACGCTTAACTAGGGAGTTTTGATGGGCTCTAGTGCATTAGTGCTAGTATTATCGCACCCATTGATTTAGTGTTCAAATTTATTTATATGACAACAATCCCTTCGTCTCCCAATACTCCTGACAACTCTTACTTAGTGATCGAGCTTCCGATCTAACGGATTTTTTTTTCAAAGTCTTTATTTCTCGACCCCTATGCCACCTTGCTTTGAAATAACTGACCAAAAAAATCAAAAATAAATAATTATAATTAAACTTTCTTCTTTGAAAAGAGGAGTGCAATATAAGGACTTCTCAGGAAGTTACCCATCCTAGTACTACTCTCACCTAAGGACACTTAACTTTGGAGTTCTAATGGGATCTGGTGCATTATTGCAGGTATGATTGCACCCATTAATTTAGTGTTTAGATTTATGTATGTGACAACTGTAACACCTTGGAATTTCCTAACTATCTCCTAACTATTTCCAGAAAGCATAATATAAATATAATAAATAAAATAATAAAATACTAAAAATACTTCCTACTTAACTAAAAAAAAAACCAAAGTATTACCGCCACCATGATAACGACTAAAGCTATTGTCGAAGTGCTACCACTAGTGGAAAAATCGCTATTAGTATCATTTCTAAAAAAAAACGATAGTAAATCTTCTCTCTTAATATCGTTTTTTTAAAAAACAACACTAATATATCTTCATTAGAATCGTTTTTACACAAAACGATACTAATAGGAATCCTATTAACATCGTCTCTTAAAAAAAACGATATTAATATTTGTCTATTAGTATCTTTTTTACATAAAACGATACTAATAGAAGCTGTAAAAAATCAACACCGAGCTATTAGTATTGTTTTTCGTCAAAACGATAGTGATGGGACAACTAAATTATACACGTACGAAAGCCCACCCACTCTCATTTCTCTTTCATTGTCAACTCTGTCACTCTCATTTCCCATTTCTATTTCACTCTCATATCGTCTTTCTCAATCCTCAACTCTCTCACTCTCATTTCTCATTTCTAGTTTACTCAAATCTTTCAGATCGTTTTTGAAGTTTCTGATTTGGGTTTAAAGACTATTTGTGCTTAAAGCTTCAATGTAACGGTTTAGATAACACCAACACTACAACCTAATTCTTCAGATCTTATCAAAATTCCCAAAGGTACGTTCTTCATATCTCATATATGTTCCGTAAATAACTATTTGCGATGTTTGATTAATTGCATTTAACCTAAGTTAAATGATTAGATCTATTTTTATGTGTTAGAAAAACCATTGACTAATTAAAATTTGGTTATATGAGTATCGAAATTTGTGATAGTTAAGTTAATTGAAATGAAATTGAATTGAATTGTTAAATTGTAGTGATTAATTTATTGGAAAATTTTGATTGGCTGGTGGCGAAATTTTGATTACATTGAATTTGGCAAAATTTTGAACAACGTTGGATTTGTTGATTACATTCTCAAAGCTTGACAACATCACATTGTTAAACTTATTCAAGTATAAGTTACATGGTGGAATAAAAAGGATTAGATGTACAACTATTTTGTTATGATGTGCAATACACCAAAATCGACTCTTTTAGTAGAAGTGGTTAAAATTGTTTTGATTACATAGACATAATAAAGGAAAACAAAACACTAAGAACTGCATTGTTTCCGCTAAGCTAAGTGTAAACTAAATTGAAATGGACCATAATAGATAAGTATGATTACATAGAAACGCAACTCAGTTTGGATGCAGAAAGGTATGAGAGTGAATGGTGAGCAAAATACGAGATACACAGTTCTGAAGAATTTTAATTGCAAAAGCTAAGCTACCATCAAGCGAATAGGGCATAATATGGATGCAAGAATATACTGACACAAACAAACCCTCCTTTAAAATAGGTATTGTGGAAATGAGTTCAAAGACCCTCTTCAATAGAGCTGATGGAAACACCCTGATGCAGGCCAGGGATTCTCTTCTGTAATAAGAAACAACTAAGTGTAGAGATTCCACAAAACAATGGTTGCATCAAAATTCAAATTGGTTTTAGGAAGAGAATAAATAACCTTTAGTATTTCTGATATAGCCACAGTTTTGCTAATTGTCTGCCCCATTGCTTTCAAGACAATTTCATTGGCACGCTTCTCCTACACATAATTTCCGAAAGGATTACTATGCTTTGATCACATGCATTAATACTTAATACCATGCAAGTTGCTTCAACCTCGGGAGCTAAACTAAGTAATTGTAAAGAGGACATTCAAAACACATGTAAAAATTTGGAAACCAATAACTAAATGAAACAGAAGAGAAGATCCTAAATATCCATAAACTTATTTGAAAGAATCATAAGCTATAATTGTGCAAAGTCATGGGAATAACCAAACAAAAAGGTCATTAGACCTTGAAGTAGTAATTATAGCATAAAGGGAATTTTTGTTTTGAAAATCTGGAATATTGTTGTACACACAATTGGCAGTAGTAAGGAAATAGAAACAATGAGTAATATTGTCGATATCTAAATAAGTTTGTATATTTTTCTTTTCTGATTTGGTCAACTTTGTTGGTGTTGGTGCTCTAAGTACCATTGGTTGAAGCTTCCATTTGTGATTTTGTTGTGGAATTGAACCTCCCATTTTCCTGGTATGCTTTCTAAATGTACAATGTGAATGATAATGTGGATGATAATGTTATAATTAATTTGTGTACACTATTGCATTATCATAAGCCTAATTACCCATTCAACACTTATTCATTAGGAATAAGTGTTGAATAGTCCCCGGTTTGGGTCTGTCCTTGCATGTGTAATCTCACATAGGATGCAAATATTTTCCTTCTTTTTTGTTCTAAAGAAAAATTTGGTTAGTCATTTCTCTACTTTTTCCTCGAGTGCATATGTATATGAGCAATCATCTACATCGTGCACTTGAAGAACATTAGGGAGATACTGCCAAATTTTCTGTAGAACCATAAAGATTTCAAATATTTGCTAGTGAATTTACACGTACAAGGATGGGTTAGGTTGGAGCAATAAGGGACTCTTTGGATGCATTCATTATCCATGTAATGAACTATAATTTGCCTTATATATGATTACTTATTGATGAAATGAACAAGTATTTTGTATAGCATGTTATGTGATTTTTTTGTGCTAGTATGTTTGGTTTTGAAATGTTTAATAAGTCTACTGCTATATAGTTTTGATTAGAGTGATCATTGTTTAGTTTTTAGAAATGAATCATAGTTGGATGTATGGTGATCAACAGGATAAAGCATTTCAAAAGGAGATTACAGAATTCCGTAATGCAGCATTAGAACATCAAGCTGCCGAAGAACGGAGGCTAGAATATAAGCCATTGATAAGTTGCCCTTGTCCTGATTGGAGTAATGCAAAGAGGTGGGCAGACATAGATTTCATAGAGAATCACTTTTATCGCTGCGGGTTAAGGCTGATTATGAGGTTTGGTATTGGCATGGTTAAGAATTAGCTTTTAGGGATGACAATAACAACAACGACGATGTTCAGTTAGGGGAGAACCCTTATGAGGTCAACGACACTACAAAGGATGGGAATGATGGCACAGAGGAAAATGAAATGAATGATATGATGGATGCGTTTGGAGACCATCCAAATAACAAACCTTGCATGTTTGAGGATTTGTCAAATGCTGTGGAGACGCCTTTGTATCCGGGTTGTATTAAGTATATCAAGCTCTCAACACTCTTAATACTCTCAAATTTACAAGCTAAGCACGGTTTGAGTGGTGTTGGCTTATCAGATTTTCTAGAAGCAATAGAGGATATGTTACACCCTGAGAATGTTTTGCCTAAGTCTGCGTACTATGCCAAGAATTTGATAAACCCGTTAGGGTTAGGATACACTAAGATAGATGATATACATGTTTTATGTGGTGTTTTCCCTTCATTTTTGGTTGATTTTTGTGCTAAATAGTTGAGTTTGTGGCTTTGTTTCGATTAAATATTGTCTTTTGATGTTAAGTTATGTTTTGGAATGGTTTTAGTGTCTTTAGTAGATTTTAAGAGCTTTATAAGGTTATTTTATGCGTCCTCCTTTATTACGCACGGTATTTGGTTTGTTTATATGTTACAGGAGCGTAATAGGGAGTTATGAAGCCACTAGAAGCTAAAATGAGTAAAAATGTGCTTGCCTTAAGATGTGTGCCAAGTTACGAGAAGTTACGAATGAGATTTGAAGGAATCGAGCGAAGAACTTAAGATGTTCGTCAAAATATTGTTACATAAATTAGATGCGGGCGCAGCCTTTATAGCTCCCCTGATCTATGCGCCCGCAACATAGATCTCCAGCTCCATAATTCACTATTCTGAAGACCTACGGGCGCAGGGAACAACTCGCCTTTGAGGGCTGCGGGTGCAGGTGCTGTGTTTTTTTGGTCTGCTCGGATTTAGTTTGTGGGTTTATTTTAATTAAAACCCAATTAGTATAAATAGTCAATGTATTGGGTGCTCGATCTAACTAGGCTTTAGAGCATAATATTAGAATTAGAATCCTAAAATAATTCTCTCTCTAGAATTTTAGAAACACTTAATTTGTTCTTAACGATTCGATTTCAATTAATGCGATTCAATCATTCTTTTGTTATTCTCTTTCCTTTTACTTTTCAATCCTCTTTAGTTTATGAATCTTTTTCAGTTTTTAAGTTTTTTTTTTTTAGTTTAATTAGTTTTGTTAATTTAGTTTTTAGTTTAATTTTCTTAGTAATTAATTTAGTTTTAATTCTTGTTTTAGTTAATTTATGTTCATGGCTTTGTTATTTGAATTTGTTTTTGTTTCTTTAATCATGAGTGAGTAGTCTTTTTCTCTATGGCTAGGGGATCTATGATCATGTTGTGAATTTATTTTATGTTCGTTGATTAGTTCTTAATTATTATTTGAATTCCTATTATTGATTTCTATTGATTGCAATTAAATTGTGTCTAGATTTAGTTGTAAGTTAGGTAATTGTTGATATTGAGGTCAAGAGGTAAGATTACAACAATTAGACCACTGAATAATAGGTAAAGTGAATTTATGCGAGCTAGAGCCGGTAAAGGAGTTTTGAGGGAATCCAAGTTCGAGAAAATTAGTGAGCCCTAGTTCAATGAACGTTTATGAATTGATTAATGAGCGTTTTATAAGTTTGTTGATTGATCATAGTGAACCGACCGCCCTAGTATAAGAGTTTAATTTGTCAATTTCCTGTCATTTTCCTTAGTTTTAGTCATTGCTTTCTTTGTTTCTGTAGTTTTATTAGAATTTTCCACGAAGGCCCCTTACGCAATCTAGACTTTTTAGAACTAATAGAGTTTAATCGCTTCCCTGAAGATTCGAACCCTACTTCCCTACCTATATTAGTTAGAGTTGTTCGGTATCAATAGATGCGTGTCCTAATGATTGTGTGCCTTATCGAAAGGAGTATGAGAACTTGGATGCATGTCCGAGGTGCAAAGTGTCGCGCTATAAGAAAGTGGAAGGTGATAACCGTAGCACTATGAAGTTGCCTCCAATTAAGTTGTTATGGTATCTTCCAATTATTCCAACATTCATGAGACTTTTTTCAATTCCGGGTGATGCAAAGAACTTGGTGTGGCATCATGTGGGTCGAAAGAAAGACGGGCTAATCAGGCATCCCGCGAATTTCAAATAAGGGGATGACATAAATAAGGAATTCCTAGTGTTTCGCGATGAGCATAGGAACCTTAGACTTGGTTTAAGTGCAGATGGGATGAATCCTTATGGCACACTGAGTACCCAACAATGCCCATTGCCAGTTTTGTTGACTATATACAACTTGGCTCCCGGGTTTTGTATGAAGCGCAAGTATATAATGTTGTCTCTTCTTATATCAGGTTCAAACAACTTGGAAATAATATAGATGAATACTGGGAACCTTTGGTAGATGATTTGATGTTGTTGTGGACTAAAGGTGTGTCCATGTTTGATGCACGTACAAGTACAAATTTCACACTCCGTGCGATGCTTTTTTGCACCATAAATGATTTTCCGGCTTACGGAAACTTGTCAGGGTACAAAGTTAAAAGTGCAAATGCATGCCCGGTTTGTGAGAATGATGTAGATGAAGATTATTTGGAGTTCTCGGGTAAGAATGTGTACAGAAGTCACAGAAGATGGCTCCCTCAATATCATCCATATCGAAAGACGAGTCCACAATTTAATGGCCAAACTAAGAACAGGTTAGTCCATGAGTCGTTGTCTAGAATGCAATTTTTTGAGAAAATGATGAATCTGACTACAGTATATGGTGAAGAGCATCCACAAAAGGTTAGAAAGAAGGGTTCCGATAACGTCGGAAAAAGGGTCAACTTCCAAAAAAGGGTCAGGCTGTGGGTACAAAGAAGGGTCCATCGTGGAAAAAGAAATCAATCCAATAGGATCTTCCGTACTAGAAGTACTAATCGGTTAGGTATTGTCTTGATGTCATGCATATCGAAAAAAAATGTGTGTGACTCAATTATCGGGACTTTGCTAAACATGTACAAAAAGACAAAAGATGGTCTCAAAGCGCGACAAGACATGTAGAAAGAAAAGGTCAGACCCAACTTGTGGCCAGAGTATAACGATAACAACAAAGAATATTTACCACATGCTGGCTACACGTTGTCCAGAGAGGAGAAAAGGACTCTTTGTGAGTGTTTACATGAGATCAAGGTGCCTTCTGGTTATTCTTCGAATGTAAAGCGCTTTGTATCTCTAGCTGATAAGAAGTTGAATGGTATGAAGTCCCATGATTGTCATGTCATGATGCAAGTGTTTTTACCAGTTGCACTCAGAGGATTGTTGCCTAAGCATGTAAGGGAGCCCAACATCAAGTTGAGCTTGTTTTTTTTTAATAAGATTTGCGGTAAGGTGGTTGATCCAGAAGAGCTAAAGTGTTTGCAAGAAAAATTAGTGGAGACATTGTGCAAATTCGAGATGTATTTTCCACCTTCTTTCTTTGACATAATGTTTGACATGATGATATACCTTGTTCGTGAAATTGAGATGTGTGGGCCTGCTTTTCTACAATGGATGTATCTTATTGAGAGATACATGGGTTTCTTGAAACGACTAGTTAAAAATCGGGCAAGGACCAATGCAAGCATGGTCACAAAGTACACGGCTGAAGAGGCTTATAATTTTTGTGTTGTTTTCTTGGAAAAGGCTAAGGAAATAAGTTGTCCAAAGTCTCGTCATGAGGGTAGACTTCAGGGTCATGGAATCAATCACCGTGAAGTAAAACCTCCTACGGAGCGGTTCTCTATTGCTCACCGTTGTGTTCTACAACATCTTCCTGAAGTTCACCCTTACTTGGAAAATCATATGTCTGAATTGCATCACCGCCATCTAAGTTCCTTTGAATTGATGTAACAGCACAATCACACATTTGCACAATGGTTTCAACAGAAAGTGAATCTTGCGTTGAAGGACCCTAATCACAACGTCTCCGATACAATTCAGTATTTATCTAGGTGTCCATGGCAATATGTTACTACTTTTGATGGTTATGACATTAATGGATATCCCATCTACTCTAAGCGCCAAGATGCAAAGAGTGTCCACTAGAATAGTGGTGTTATGGTTGTTGCTTCTTCTACAGAATATTCAAGTGCAAGGGATACCAACTCAATTAATTTAACACAAGTCTACTATGGGTTTATTGAGGAGATATGGGAGCTTCATTATATTGATTTTAAAGTACCCATTCTAAGATGTAAATGGGTGGATAATCGGCAGGATAAGAAAGTTAGCGATGATGGGATGACACTAGTTGATTCAACTCGTTTCAGAGACACTAAGGAACCTTTTGTGTTGGAATCACTACCTAAGAAGATTTTCTATGTCAAAGACAATATCGACCCTCAATGGTTGGTAGTGGTTCAAGGGAAGAGAGGGATTGTTGGAGTTGAAGATGTGGTAGATAAGGAAGACTATGATGCGTGGGATTCCTCCCCTCCACTGTTAACTGGTGTTCACATTGTCCAGAATGGCCATGACGTTGAGGAAGATGCAGTGTATGAGCGTAAGGAAGGAGTTTATAAGCAGTAATGCAAAAAATATATAATTTGATCACTTAAGGAGAACCTTCACCACCTACAAATAGAAACCATGTATAACATAGATTCTAACCTCAAAACTGTCCATGAGTGAGTTGACTGTTTCATCTATAATTTTTTGCCTTGAGACCAATGAATCATAATGTTCATACGTATCAAAAGTTGAAAACTAACTTTCATTTTCGACAATGATCTTATACTCAGGCTAGAGAGTTTTGCTTGCAGTTGTTCACAATAAATAGATTCAATCTAAAGAGATGGTAAATGAGCATAAACATAATATACAATTGGTATACTCCGTCATTCATATACTATAAGACTAAAAACAAATAATTTATTTGTAGAAAAGAAAGATACAAAAACACTCAAGTGAGTAGGAGCACCCAACCCTAATAATTTACTCATGTACACCGAACCTGAAAAGGAAGAATCTTCTGCTTCTCATGGTCAGAAACAACAATTTCACAATCAAGAACAAAAGAATTTACATATGGCTTCTTAAATCTGCAATATGAACGTGAATAGAAAAATAGTAAGTGATAAACAATTAAAGTGATTAATAACACATCTTAGGATCACAACACTAGTAAATTATAGCAGAACACGTTAAAGCATTTTAGGAAAAGTTGAAATAGAAAGATTATATTTACTCCCTTACATTTTGCATATTACTTGGTCTAAAAGTCTACAATGCACACCTTTGGCTGCTAATTCTATAATTTTCTATTGTAGGCAGGGCCCCAAAAATGTCGTCTTGCTACGGGTGATGATGATGGTAACCTAGTAGTTGTTGCTGGTGGAACTTGGTACCCTAGTGAAAACTCTTTGATTCATACTTTATCGATGTTGCCCGATCACTATAAGGTCAGCATTGACCATCCATATGAGGAGTACAAATCAGTGGCGTTGCCTGTTCCATCTCCTGATGGTGAAACTAAGCTTGGTAAAGCCAAGGATTACTTTGTGAGTTGGCCTAAATCTATGGTGATTTTTGAGGACGCGGTTAGTATGCAAATCCTTAGCGTTAGTTTATGCTTGTATAACTTTGTTTAATATTTCTAGTGATGGTGGTTATTCCATGTGGTGAGAACTAACCAAGTATAGCTTGATTTTAAACTACGTAGGATGATGTGAAGACAAAAACATCACAAAGCAAAGAAGGTGTATGTAGTTATGACCCTCTCAGAACACATGAGTCACATCCCTCCGACATACCAACTTCTCAAATGGGTGAAGTTCCCGATCTTCCAGACTGTGACTTGTTGCGCATGTTGATGGCTGAGGATAATCATGATAGTGTATGTGTTTTGTTCAAGGCACTGACATTGTATCTCCAAGAAGACCAACATATATATATGTCACATCTACCATCGTTGATGAACTTGTTAGAGGAGTGTGTATAAATGTGTCGGTGATATCTAAAGTTTAAACCAACTTTGTTTAGTTACGTTTATGTTGTTCTTCTGTAAAGGTATTGTGATTTAAGTTTTTTTAGGTTTTGAATTACAGCTACCTCCTTCAAGAATTTATATCTAAATTTGAAGTAATACACATAACCTTCTTGTGTCCCCATAGATTGTTTGGAGCAGAATGCACGGGACGTTTCTTCGATGTAGTGAAGAATGTGCAGCATGCTTTCAATAGAGAATTAAAAAGGAAAGATTCAAAGTCCCATCTAATTTTAGTCCCATACAATGAAAAGTATGAACTGGTTTTGTATTTGCATGCAATGTCTTGTTATATTTGGAATATAATGATCATGTATTTTGATTTTGGTAGCAACCACTAGATTCTCATGGCTATTGATTTATGTGACAACATAATTTATATACTCAACCTATTGACACAATAACCACCTCGTCAACTGAGCTGCGAAAACGTGTTTGATCTGTAAGTAATTATGAACCATCAATCTTTCAAATTTTTTTAGCAACATTTTTAGTATCGTGGTAATTTGTCTTTTGATGTCACTTTCTTCCGCAACATTGAAGAAAGCGTTGATTTATTTTGGTATAACTTTTACATCTTCAATTTTGTTTCAATGCTTACAAGTCGTACATAGCAAGGATCAAAGAAAATTCTAAAATGGTTTTGGAGGTAACACGAGTCGAGGTATACGTGTGACTCTTGTATTTCACTCTTATTTGAATACTATAGAATTTTTTTTGTACAATTCTTATAAGAGGTATGTTGTTCTTACCCTATATTTTGCAACATTGTTAGTGCCCAACAAACCGGTGGGATGGATTGTGGCTATTATGTGATGAAGTACGCGAATAAGATAGTGAAGAAAGTTGGCGAATGTAAGGTGATGTGAAGCAAATAAAGGTAAGTTATGTCATGATTTAATTTGTTGTTTATTAATTAGTTTAGTCTTTGGGTTACAAGTAATCATAGTCGGAGGTTTTTTGGGAATTTGATGAAGTTTCGGAGAGGAAGTGGTTATGAACACCACTTCCTTTTATTCATGTGTTGTTCATTGTATTTGGAGGTTGTGCTTTAACTTTGGTTTGCTAGTGCTATTTAGTACTCATATATGGAGGTTTCTCGGGGTTATGGTGAAGTTTCGAAGAGGAAGTGGTTATGAACACCACTTCCTTTCATTCCTGTGTTGTTCATTGTATTTGGAGGGTGGGCATCAAAACTGTTATCTTCACATGGATACTTTGGATTACTAAAATTTTATGAAATGACTTCTTGCTTAAAAGATAACGGGTGGGCATTCGGAGTAGTTTTAGTTCTGAGTTTCTAATTATTTTGAATTTGGTGTTGTATGAATATGAAGATTGATGCTATGTGTGGTGTAAAATCTGGTTTAATATATGATAAAGGTTGAAAGTATGTCCTATTTGGTCCCTTGAGTTGAGAAAGTGAAATCCCATCTCAAATCCGATGAGAAACTAGTCCATTTGGGAATGGCCCCCTTTTTTTAGTGTTGCCTTTTATTCTTGCCTCCACTTGAGATATTTTTTTCCCTCTATTTGTTAGTGCCGTTGTTTCCCATCGGTGGGTTTGTTTAAGTGTGATACCAAAAAAATTGCCTATATATTTGAAACAAAGTTTGTAGTAAAGTTGCATTTGTCTTGTGGGATTAAGATTTCTGAAAATATTGATGCAATTTGTTTTCCTAAGTTAAAAAAACAGCATTTGAGTAGCATTGCCAATTTGTCTGCTTCCTTAGAAAATTGTTAAGCTATATATTGCCTACTTTTACTGTTCATTTTTATATGCGCATAGCTTGTGATACTAAACCACACTATCATCTTCAAATATATGCTCTAAATTGTGAATGCTAATCTAAATGACATCAATTGTTTAAGGAGTAATGGTTCTTTTTGTTACGTTGTTTAATTACAATCATTGTTATTGTGATTTTGAAGGCTTATGTATGGTGCATTTGAAGAATAATATGCGTTTGCATGTTCTCTGGTACAATGGGATCATTTCTTTGTTATTAGTGCAGTTCTATAGCCGATTCTGTTAACGTTTATTATCTTACATACCTTACTTACATCTTTTTATTTTCAATCTTTTAAAGGACTATATTGGAAGATATGCCCCGTAAACCAAAAGAGAGTTGGATGAGGTCCGTGAGCAATAGGCGAGGTTCTTCAGACTAAATTTCTTTTTGACCGATCCTAATTAAATAAAACATGTATTTGATTGCGTTATTGTTCATATTTTTAATTTAGTTATTTCATAAACATCTATCCAAACTGTCGTTGTAAAATATAATTATAAGAATACAAAGTGTATTGTCCATATATGAATCAGTTACAATTTTTAATTAATTAATGAAATATTTATATTAGTATTGTAAATTATACAGAATCGAACAGGGGCAATGGCGGGAGGATGCAAATATATTATTTATTGTGAATATAGAGCCTAAATTACCATTTTAAAATTTGTTTTAGAAACAACACTATTAGTATTGTTTGTTACAAAAATGATACTAATAAAGTGTTTTTTGTATCGTTTTTTGTAAAAATGATACAAATAGACAATGTATTTGTATCGTTTTTTCATAAAAAACAAAAGAAAGGATACTAATAGAGTGTCTATTAGTATCGTTTTTTGTACAAACAGACACTATTAACATCGTTTGTAACAAACGATACAAATAGGATTTCCTATTTGTTACGCCTCCAATTTTATCGTGTGTAAAACGATACAAGTATGTAAAAAAAACGATACTAATAAGCTATTTTCTACTAGTGTACATCGGAAGCCTTCTTACTTTTAAAACAATGTAAAAAACCCAAAAGAACTTTCAAAAGAAATTCAAATAAAACTTTATTACAACTCAAAACCGAAATAACGACCCTTCAGCCAACTAAACTTTTAAAACTTCAAACCAAGAATCAACAACAAAAATAAACAATATGTCCAGCACAAGTAACAAAACAACAACTGCAAGCACTCAACACTCAATCCCAGCATGATTGACTATGCCCACCTGTACATGTTGCTTTCTCTTTATTATAGACTATTACTCACCATTGAAATGGGTCATCGTAGGGCCAAGTCAAAGACAAAGCCATGAAGCAAAGCTTAGTACATAAACACTAAAGACTATGCGCACTAACATGAACAACCTAACAAAAGAATAGACATCACATATTTTCTTACCTTTACCACAACCATGTATGTACATAGAATCATCGATATTATGAATTATTTCTGATATTTAATTGAGGATTTTACATCGAACGAGTTTCCTTTTTCAATATTCGCCCTATTGGGCACCAACATGGGAGCAACTCCAAGAAGGTATTACCTATGTCACTTGAAGTGGTGGAATTCCAGTGCATTTATAAATATGAAAGAATACAACGTCTTGTACCTCAATTAGAAGTTGCAGATACAATTCCCATAAATCCCCCCATTGTTCATACTCAAGGTATATACGTTCCACGATTTTTGGTGCAAATCCTCTTTCACTTTACGTGATTATATTATCAAGTTTAATAGTTGTCATGACTCACATCAAATCATATAAGAACATTCAAGGCAAACAAGCATCATACACTATATTAATTATCTTGATTATCACGTGATTCTAATATTAATTCTTGGTCCTTTATTTACTTAAACCTTCCTTTACCACACAAAAATTGTGAGTGGCTAATTATTTTCTCATTAAACTTGCTATTAAAATATGTGAATAAATATTCGCTAACTACCTTTCTTGTTAAACAATTAATCAACTTAAATGCTTTTCTTTCCTTATTGACTACTAGTCAAATCCTTTCAAAATGATCAACATTCCAGCATCAATGATGTAATAACAATGCTATAAAAACGGAATGTCAAACGTGATAGCCAATACATACTTGTCATGCAATCATGCCCCCATTACTTCTCATGCAAGTCAACTCAAGTCGACGAATCAATAACTTTTGATTCTTTAAATTCTATTATGAAGTTTAAACTACTCTAGTATGTATTCTATTCACATGTTTACCTTTAGTACTTAAGTACCTTGTGTTATCACGGTGATTTGCCACTACTCCTAGAAATCGCTTAGTTCGAAGTCTCCTACAAAGGATAAATCGAAACTAATTAAAAACCTCATTGAATAAATTCTACAACTCTAAACCGAATTTTTATGATAAGATTTCATCCAAAACCTTCTCTATATGGTCTCTATTCAATCCTATACTTTATTTTATAGTTTCCTTTTCAAAACACTTGATTTTCGATAATTTTCTAAAAATGACAGCCTTGAATAGTTACCTAAAACTCTTTAAACCTTTCTAAACATTCTAATTTGACCTTAAAGCAACATACTTCTGTTCTAAGATCATCATGGGATGATTTCGTGCCTTATTTTTACTATGCATGAACACGTGATAATAAAAATTAACAGCTATATTTATTAATTCAGAACCTCATTAAAACCCTTTGAAACTTTATAATTGATGCATAAAATACTATAGTAACATCAGTATATAATTATACTTTTATTTCATGCGTTAAAACATATTTTTCATGGTTAAAAACATGCTCATAATATTTTTATACTTTTTATTCATAGATTAAAATTTTGACATCAATAATAATTTACTTTAACACCTCAAAAAACAATTCTATATTTCATAAAATCATGATAAAGTAATACTCTATTATTTTATGATCATAATATAAAAGTTTAGAGCATTAAAATCATAAAACTAATAATTTTCATAAATTTTATAAACCCTAATTTTATAATTTCATGAACAAACTTATAAACATGAATTTTGATTTTTTAAACATGATCATAAACTCCAACTTATGATAAAAAAAAATACATTTATAAACATAAATTTAACAAGATTGAATTAAAATAAAAGGGTAAGAAATTTTTTTTTTTTGTTTTTTTTTTAAGCTCGAAGTATACCCAAGAAAAGGTGGAGGAAGGGTCGGCTGGGCTGCCAGTGGCCGGTGGTGGCGCTGGCGACTGCTGCTGGTCGCTGACGGCGGTCTCAAGTGGGGTCTCAGGCTGCCGCGTGGTGGGCGGTGGTCCGACTAGGTTAGGGTTCCCCTTTTTTTTTTTCTAAAACTTTTGTTTTCTCTCTCTTTTGTTGAAATCCTAAATCACTAAATCATCAAATAAATTAGAAAATTCTTATTCAATGGGGTATTTCCTCATCATATCCTCACACTTGGCACATTGCTTCTTTGGTTTCTTGGTTAGACCACAGGACTTTTACTATTTTGACACCTTTTCTACGAGTATAACGAACTTTATTGTCAAGTATTTTAATCAATGTCTCCTCATAAGTTTATTCTACGACTTTTACTATTTTGACACCTTTTCTACGAGTATAACGAACTTTATTGTCAAGTATTTTGACACCCTATTGGTCGTCTCTTCAATCAACTGAGGTCCTAGAATTACTGTCTCACTTATGTCGCTCCAACATAAGGGACTTCTGCACTTCCTTCCATACAACGCCTCAAAAGGTGCCATGCCAATACTTGCATGGTAACTGTTATTGTATGAGAATTCAATCGAATTCAAACGATCCTCCCAATTCCATTGGAAATCCATCACACAAGCTCTCAGCATGTCCTCTAATGTCAGTATTGTCCTTTCTGTTTGTCCATCGGTTTCTGTAGTATTGAAGTTCTCCTAGACACTTTTCCAAAATTTTGAAATAAACCTAGAATACCTATTTAATAAGATATCCTTTGGAACTCCATGTAGTCTCACAACATGCTTTATGTAATCCTTTGCAAGTTGTTCCATTTTTCAAGTCGCCTTCATCGGTACAAACACTGCCGACTTAGTAAGCCTATCCACCACTGAAATAGGTTGTCGCACACCTCTAAAAAACAAACGAACAATACTAACTAATATAGCTAGGGAACTAGGGATCGAATCCTCAGGTAAGAGATTAAATTCTATTATTTCTAAAAAGTCTAAACTGTGTAATGGACCTTTGTGGAATTCTAACTATACTACTAAAAACTAGAAAAAATAATGGAAAACTAAAACTAAAGAAAATAACAAGAAATTACGAATTAAATTCTAATCATGGAAACCTAGGGCGGTCCGTTCACTATGGGCAATCAACAAACTCATAAAACATTCTTTAATCAATTCATTGATTTCCATTGAACTAGGGCTCACTAGTTCTGTCGAACTTAGACTCCCTCAAAACTCCTTTAGTGGCTCTCACTTGCATAAATTCGTTTTTGCCTATTATTCAATGGTCTTACTATGGTAATCTTACCTCTCGGCCTTGATTTCGACAATTACCTAACTCTCAACTAAATCTGTTCCCAATTTAATTGCAATCAACATCAGTCAGTAATAGGAATTCAATTAATATTTAGGAATCATTTAAATAACATAAAACTAATTCATAACATGTTCATAGATCCCCTAGCTCTAGAAAAAGAGACTACTCACACATGATTATCAAAACTAAAACAAAAACAAATTTAATGAACATGATTATAAACATAAACAAATTAACAATAAATTAAAACTAAACTAAAAAAGCAAAATAAATTAAACTCTAAAAAATAAATAAACAAAACTAAAAACTAAAAACTAAAATAAATTGAAAGAGAAAAAGTAAAAAAATTACCAAAAGGAAAGCTTAAATTTGAATTAAATTGACTAGAATTGAATTGTTGAATAACAAAATTAATCTACCAATTCTAGAGAGAGAAAGAGTTTAGGATTCTAATTCTAAAAATATGCCAAAAACTAGTTGGGGTCAATTTCCAATAACATAACCTATTTATAGTACAAGGGCTTTGATTAAAACAAGTCCACGATCAAAAACTGTGGAAAAAAACCAAGCAGACCACAAAACCGGGTCGCTACGCTCGCAACGGTTAAAACGACCTTCCTCCCTACGCTCGTAGGAAGCCTATTTCGCAAACTGAGAGAGCCCTGATCTATGTTGCGGGCGCATAGATCAATGGCATTATAAGGGTTGCACCCGCATGGTTACTCGTATGCAACTTTTTGACGATCTTTTAGAATTCCTCTCTCGATTTCTTCAAATCTTGTTCGTAACTTCTTATACCTTGGCACTCATCCTGTAGACCCAGGGCTTTGGGGGCCCACATGCCCCTTTTATAGACATTGAATTTCTTTAATTTCATTACATAGTGTGAGTATGCTTGACTTAGAGAGTGAGTCTAAAAGCTATAAACCCAAGTAGAGAAATCGCCACCGTCCTCCTTTCGGGAGCTAACGGAACACCATTAAGTAATAGCTCAAGGGAAAAAATGAAAGCTAAGGATAAGGTCTCATATCTCTGGATTTGGAGATGAGGGTGAGGACAATATTAGGTCACAGTGTCCCCCCGCATATAGCGGCCTCTACTTGTTGTCATGTGTAATTTCACAATCATAATATCGAATTATAACATTCATATTTCCGGTTTGGACCTACAAACACAGAGAAATAAGGCTAGACGACTTTTTAGTTAATGCACACATAATTTCCGGTTTAATATGCATGGGTGATCGCTTTAGGATTTAATTGATTTTAATCTTTGTTTTAGTTGAGATATGCTTTTAGGTCTTTTGAGCTAAACATGATTTCTATGTGGTTGAAAGCATTAAACATTTAGTATGAATTCAAATAAAACCTAAAGCAATGTTTCTACTTAAGATTGATTTTGAGTTAAGGTCGAACATCAATTAGTCAATGTTACAGGAATATGAATTAAAACATCTCAATTATCTAATAAAACAATTAAATCACATGAACATGCAAACTAACTCTTTGAAGAACTCAAGATGGAGATTTCGATGTGGTTGGCCTCATTTGAAGTACCTTTCCTCCACCTCATTGACAACTTATTTATTTGAATGCTTGAAGAACTTTAATTAGTAATAATAATAAAATTAAATTTTTGTGAAAGAAAGAAGTAAAGAGGCATAGTTTTCGTGGTAAGGCACGAAAACGAGAGAGAGATTTTTAGAGGAAGAGAAGTGTAGTAGAGAGAGTGTGTGTGAGTTAAGAAAGAGAATATGTGATTGAATTGTGTTGAATGAAATTCGAAGGAGGGGGTATTTATAGGGTTAGAAGTGATGTAAGCAAGGGCCAGAGCGCTAGAGGAGCGCCATAGCGCTCTGATAAGTGTATTTTATTCATGTATTTTCCTCCTCTTCCCGGTTTATTTTGACTCTAACCTTGGCCCTTCGGAGCTATTTTTGCTAATATTTGGTTGTATGGAGTTGTTTATGCTTTTAGTAACATTTTGCAGGATTTCGGTGTTTTTGCATTGATTCCGAGGCAACTGTGTGAGCCACAGCTAGATATGACACTACAAGAAAACGGGTGATTTGCGACGGAATGTTTGCGACGGACACCAAATACGTTGCAAATGTCACAAATTTGCGACATAATTTTAACAATTCCGACAGAATATTGAGAAATATAGAAAAAATTTCAATTCTTTAGAAAAAACTAATATGCGATAGAATTTTCCATCGCAAATTAGAAATTGTTGACAAAATTTCAATTTGTTAGAAAAAATTAATTTGTGACATAATTTTATTCCCTTGCAAATTTTTAGGTTGCGACGGAATTTTGTTCCCACGCAAATTTGAGATGGAAAATTCCGTCGCAAATTAGTTTTTTCTTAAAAAACTGAAATTTTGTCAATAAAGTTTTCAAACCCTAACTATTATTGTACTAATACTCCTTCTCTCACACGCCGCTCACTTCCTCAGCACTCTTCTTTTTTTTTCACTCATTTCTTTCTCACTTCTTTATTAATTTTGTTGCTGTCATCTTGCTTTCTCAATTTTTTTCTCTCACTTCCTCTCTTCCTTTTTCTTTCTTCTCTATTGCCTTCTTTCTCTCACTCATTTCTCCTTTTCTTCCTTCTCCTTCTTCCTTTTTCTTTCGTCTTCTTAGCTTCCTCCTTTCTCGTTGTTCCATCTTGTAGTGTTAATCATTTTTTTTTAACGCAAAAAAACTCAAGAATTAGTAGAAAATAACAACATCAAACAACCATGAAGTGAAGATCTTGGTTTTTTTGGTCAAATTTGAACACGAAAACCCTAGATCTAAGTTAAGGTTTTTTGTTCAAATTTGTCCAAAAAAATGTAAGGATGTTGATTAGTAGTGAAGGTATGTGGTTTTTTTGATTTTCTGTTCGTTTTCCTTTAATTTTTTGCTTCAATTTTGATTGGGTTTTTGTGGTGATTTTTGTTCGAATTTGGGGTTCAAATTTTTTTGAAATTTTTGTTCAAATTAGGGGTTTAAATTTGGGGTTTTTGGTGATTTAGGGTTCATGCAAATTTGCGGTTTTTGGTGAATTGTTCGAATTTGGTTAAATTTGTTGATTTTTGTTCAAATTTGGGTTGAAATTTCTCTCTTCGATTTTTTTTGGTTCGAATTGAGGGTATGAGGTTCAAATTGGGGTTTTGATTGTGGTTCGAGTTGGGGGTTTGAGGTGGTGGATCTCGGGTTTTGAGTGGTGGTATGGATTGTTCGTGGGTTGTGGTTTTCGGCTCCAAGGCGTAGGTCTAGGTCTGTGTGTGGGTTAAGGGGTGGTGGGTGTGGCTGTCAGTTTTGGGGTTTGGGCGGATTTGGGGATTGGTGGGGTTCTAGGTGGGGGACGGGTTTGGGGTTGGTGGGGTTCTAGGTGGGTGGAGGTTAGTCTTAGGTGTTTGTGTTGGCGTGGTGGTTGATTGAGGTGGTGGGGTGGCTATTGCTGCCTCACCGCCTTTTTTTTTATTTTTTGCTTTGGTTTTTCGACATAATTTTCCGTCAAAAATTTCCGATGTATTTTCGTCCGTCGGAAATTTCGTCACAACTCAGGTCATCGGGAAAATGTCAAAATTCTGTCGCTAATTCAGCCGGAAAACTTTTTCGACGGAAATTCCTGTCTTCGTGACCACCAAAATTCTGACGGCCATTTTCCAACGGAATTCCGTCGCAAATGCCATTTGCGATGGAATTACACTTTTTTACGATGGAATTTTGCCGCCGAAGATGACCGGTTTTTTTGTAGTGTGAGAAGCCATGGGTTAGTATTGAAGTATTTTGGGAACTATGATGTAGCTTGTATGTGTAGAAGACGAGTTGTCTTGATTTTTGTGAAGAAGAGCTTTTCACCTAGTTAGTCGGGTGGACTTTAGTTAGATTTTTCAACACTCGATCAGAAAACACTAATCGCACCCGATTGGGTGGATTTTGCCCGGGCAGTTGAGTGGTTTGCATGCAAGGTCGAATTCACTCGCTTTGTGAGCCTGATCGGGCAGATTTCACCCAATTGATTGGGCTATTCATCCGGATGGGCTTTCTCTCCTTTTTTGCTCGGAATTTGAAGCTTTTGTATAAATAGCTAATGTTTTTAGGCTTTGGGAACATTACATTACTCTACATTATTATTAGAGCCTAGGTTTTCATTCAGTTCTCTCTCTAGAATTCACTTTGTGAACTCAATTATTCGTTCATTTCATACAATCATTATTCCAGGTTTTAATCAATTTCTTCTCTTGTTTTTACTTGATTTATGTCTTTAGTATATAATTATTAGTAGTAGTTTAGTTTGGTTAATTATTCTTACATCTTGTTTTTATGCCCTAGAATTTATGTTCTTAGTTTTTATAGTTTATGTTAATTGGTTTATTCGATTTAACCATGTGTGTAGTTTAGTTTTTAATATTAATTTGTTTTCTATAGTTTTAATTATGTGTGAGTATTTTAGTTTCTAGGGGTAGGGGATCCATGGATTAGTTTCTTTGTTTAGATTTATGATTAATTAATGTGATTTATGTTATTTCTGAATTCTTATTATTTGTTTATGTTGCTTTCAATTGAACACTGGTTAGGTTTAATTGTTAGTTTTATACTGTCGAAATTGATGCAAAGAGGTAAGATTTCCACATTTAGTTCACAAGTGAGCAAGAGCCATTAGAGGAGTTTTGAAGGTGTCTAGATTTGAGAGAATTAGTGGGCCTTTATTCAGGAAGTCATGAATCTATTAGTTAATTGTTAGTCAGTTCATTGTTCAATTGATTCATGGTGAACCGATGTCCTAGTTTTAGTTATTGGTATATATTCGTGCTTGATTTCTTGTTTAGTAGTAATTAGTCCTTTAGCTAGA
>PYUH01000063.1:41514-65619 GCA_016808085.1 Suaeda aralocaspica | reverse complement strand
TCTTCTGACTCCCATAAAAGTGCATAAAAGCAGCCAAGTTTGATTGATCGTGGCATTAACTTGATGCTTCACTAGCCAGGTTCCCAGGGGGACTATCTGAATGGGGAAAGACATGTGGAGAAGATGCTAAGTATAAAAGTTTTGATGATAAAGAACCTTTAAAATTGGTAAATCAGACTGACCAAGAATTGCAAGATTGTGGGATGAGGGCATTAAGCCAGAGAAACGCCAAAAAAAATCAAAAATTGTTATGGTTCACCTTAAGAAGAAATGTGTGCAAAAATTTGTGTCCTTTTGACTTTGATCAGCAAAATTATGTCAAGCTGATCCTTCTATACCATGGCACTATGAGTGTGTGTGCGGTGATATTTTAGGTTTGAAAGGTTATCTTTGCTTGTACATAGTAGGGAAAGAGAACATATGAAGCTGGAAAGGTTTTTTGGAAGGCTTGAACAAAAATATTGATAAGGCGCCGATCTGGCTCAATACCATTCTTTTGATGATCTCTCCAAGTTGGCTTTTTTTAAAAGTAGAAAACACGTGTGAAGGGGGACTCCACACCACAAATTTCGTGCCTTTCACTGGTAGATCAAACTAAACTCCTCAGGATATAAACATTGCAAAAGCAAATCAGACACCACAAAACAACCAAGTACCTGCAAAATCCTAGCTCTTCAGGGGACAAACCAAAATTAAGTGGTTTAAAAGAGAATATGAAGAACGAAGGAGATGTTTAAATGTCAAGGTTATGTACATTGCGTCAGCTTGTCTCAAAGCACACATGGCTACGGAACAAGCTGATTATGGGGTTTTTTTTGGCAACTGAGGAAGAAATTACCAGATTGTGTTGAAGATGATTAGGACATATTCAAAAACCAGAGAGGGGAGGATTATGATGACGGACACCCTAGAAACTGTGAATCAGCCTCCATTGCTAAACGGTGGCGAAGCTTTTGTGGTTAGAAGAGCATTGAATTCAGTAGTCGAAAACACAGGCAACGCAGAGAGAAAGCTTATTCACAGTGTTTGTAAGATTGTCCCTACCTATGCATTATCATGAAAGGGATCTTGCACGATCTGTAGCATCGAAAGATCTGGTAAAAAAGGTTATATGACGCAAAGTGACAATAATAGTCCTTCTAAATTGAATTGGCTTGATGATACAAAAGGAAGTGAAGGAAAGAAACAAAGCAACTGATCAATTTATACAATTGGGATATACAATGACGCAGTTGTGTGTGATGGGGTGCCTATGATTGCGGCCCCCCCTTGCTTCTGGGAATACCATGGAAATATGATAGGAAGATGCAAACAAGGAGAATCGAATGTATAATCAGTTTGAAGGAAAGGGAAAAACAAACGATCAATCTCCTAACATGACTCCATCTGGAGGGAAGGACCAAAAACCAAAAAAGTTATTCCTTTCTATAAGGAGGAATTTGAGAAGATGGGGAGCAAGGGAACCCTGCATTTATTCTTTTTTTTTTAAGGCAGCAAACTCAAATAAAGTCTCTACAAATTTGCACCTCACTCCTGTGCTTCCCTGATGAACTACCCCAATCAGAGGAATTGAACATGCAAATTGACTTCATACTAGAGCACAATTCCTAATAAACATGCATATAGATGTGATCATGGAGCCATCTAAGGAACTCAAGGCCCAGATTGATGAATTGATGCAGAAGGTTAGTTCGAGAATCAATGAGTCCATTGTGAAGTTTCGGCTTTATTGGGCTAAAAAAGATGGCTCCTGGGGATGTGCATTGATTTAGGGCAGTGAATCAGTGAATAACATAACCATCAAGTATAGATTTTTCTATGCTATACTTCAGATAGTTGGACTGCATTACATTGTGCAAAGCTTGTTTTCAAAAATAGATCTGAGAAGTGGCTATAATCTGATGAGAATTCATTAAAGGGGATGAATGGAAGACTACTTTAAGACTAAAAAGGGTCTAAGAAATTGTGGTGATTGCCTTTTGGTCCGGCAATGCACAAGTTCCTTCATGAGGTTGATGAATGAGGTATTGAGGCCGTTTTGAACAAGTTATGTTGTCTATTTGGATGATGTTCTTGTTTATAGTAAAAGATTCTTCATGAAACACCTAGACCATCTGAGACAATTTGTTTTCGTAAGTTATGAGAGCAAAAAAATTATAGGAAGCTAGAAAAAGCGTGATCTTGGAGGAAAGAGTGTTTTCCTAGGATACATTGTTAGTGGCGCAGGTATCATAGTGGACCATCCATGTTGAAGCTGTTTAAAACTTGAAGATACCCCTACCAAGTCATGAAGTAGGAAGTTTTTATGGGGTCTAGCGTCATCCGACAGAAGGTTTATTCAAAATTTCGTTACTATCATGGTTCCTATTACGGAATTGATGAAGAAAGAGAATTCAATGGAACCAACGAGCACAGGTTAGCCTTTTGATGAGTGAAAGAGAGACTTTGTAATGCACTCAATACTGGTGTGCCTGATTTTGATAAAGTTATTGGGTGAATTTGGTGCTAGTGGTGTGGACATAAGAGCAGTACTAATTCCAGGAAAGGAAGCTTGTGTCATACTTCAGTTGAGAAGCTGAAAAAAAGTGGTGCCAAAATGAACATCAATTATTTCGTGAGTGTGAATATTGATGGAAATATCACACACAAAGATAGGAAAGAAAAACTAGTTCGGGTTTCTCTAAAGCCAAGCACCAGAAAAACGATCTAGTCGAATTATTTTGTGAATTAATTAAAGCTATGCCACCTCAATTCTTTAAAATCATCCACAAAGAGTCTAAATCCTAAGCACCAGCTCTTCAAGTGTTTGAATTCATCACACTCGAAAATTCCACACCTTCGGTTTTGTGTTTGTTTTGTAGAAAACAATAAAACTAAACAATAATGTTTATTGAATTCACTAATCTTAATTTACAAACTAATGGTGAGATTTTTATAGGTATAATCATCAACAAAAATCCGCTATTTCCTCCCCTTTTGCGCACGCGCCCTTTTCGTCCTTCTTTTTTTCTGGGTTTCCGTAGCCTCCACCAACCAAAACTAAGCTTAAGACACAGCACACATAGGCAAAAATCGTTCAAATCTAGTGACTCATCCGTGACTCAACACGATAAGAATGCACATCATCACGAATGCAGCAACTTGCTAAACCCAAATCCTAACAAAACTATATCGAACAAAAAAAAATCCTAAAAAACTTATTTATACCTTGCCTAATCATGATAATCAACAAATTACAACTAGAATTACACAAAACAATATGATTACCCAAATCAACCAAAAATCGTTCAAATTCATTGCCACACAAGCCTCGTCCCAAAATTTTCGCAATTTAATTTTTGTGATTTCTTCAAATCTGCAAGAAACTTGTAAGATTTCAATATTTAATCAAGAAACCTTCAAGAAGTTATTATCCATGTGTATAGTCTCTAAATGAAATTAAGACGTCAAGACATAAAAGTACTCAATGACTACAAATGAGAAAAATTCAAGTGAATGGGAAAAAAACTCAAGGCAAAACCATCTTATGCGCCTAATTCCGCCATCTTTCCTTTGCGTCAATGATCAAGTATTTCATGTGTCACCATACACACCCATGATGATGTTTTGAAGATCCCAAAAGCCTTGAATCTCCATAAGCCATTATTTCCTCCATACTTGCATCATTTTTAGAAGCAATTATCAAACATTCAAAGTTATCACCTTGGTTTGTATCATCCTCCTATTCTTCAAAAAGAGTTTATCCTCAAAAACTCGAAGTGTACATCAGGCACATAAGGAGACAAATCAAACAATGGTGAAGCGTAGCATGCACCCATATTCACCTGGCAATTCGAGTGGGTTTTTTTATTGCATTGGCCCCTATCTTGTCCGATTTGAATGTCCATCACCACTAGGAATTTAGTTTGTTCTCTTTTGATTGGAGACCTTTCCGTACTTTAGATGGAACATACCAAATTACTTCCGTGTATGTGTGTTTGATTTATGCTTGTTAGCTCTGTCTTGTAGATATCATAACTTCTGCACATTTTAACTTAGATAAAGCATCTTTATGAACGAGCTCACCTTTGGGAATAGCCACGAAATCAATAGGTTAGCTTGGGGATTGACTCCATAAACAACTTCAAAAATGTGAATGCTTAGTTTGCATATGTAGATGAACGATTAAGAACTCTGCATGAGCTAACTTCAAGTCCCAATCCTTTGGTCTTGATTACCAATCAACGAAGTAGTAGACGCAAGGGTTCTGTTTTATGACTTCAATTGACCATTTGTTGGGATGATAAGAAGTATGAAGAGAGCTTCGGCCTATCAAAGGCACACAATGATTTCCAGAAATAAAATCCCTGTCATTACAATTGTTTTCGGCACCCATGTAACCTAACAATGTCTCAAAAAAATACACTCCGCAACATTCACAGTCATCAAGTTCTTGTGACAACGGTAGGAAGGGAGCCATCTTCGAAAACTGAACCACAACCATCTAGCATCCTTTTGCCTGCAGTTTCTAGGCAAAAACCAACTATAAAAATCCAAGATATACATTCCAAGGTAGGATTCTAGCAATGGCAATGGTGTGTAGAATCCCTGATGGAAAAGGATGCAATGGCTTCGGAAACAAAACAACACACTGTGAGATTACCGCTCAACATCTGCAATCATTTAGGCCAATAGAAAATTTTCCTGCTGCAACATTGTCAATGTTTTGTTAATACCAAAATGACATGTAATTCCACCCCCATTGCCGCCGCTCTAATGAGCAATTCAAAGGATACTGAACTTATAGGGATGTCAAAGTAGTTCACTTTGAATAACAATCCATCATGTAGCACATAAGACCCCAATTACCCCTTCGTAAGTTGTGAATAGATAGGACCAAAATCTCCATCTTGCTCATAATAATTGTAATTACTTCAACCCAAGAAATTTGAAATAAGAACACCAATTAAAGCACCGCCTGATAGAGCTCAACAACCAATTAGATTTGCCTGCTGTACTTTGATAAATAGGAAAAGCCTTGCAAAAAATTTCAACCCACTTAGCATTGTCTTGGATTGAGTTTATGTTAGCCAGTAAGATGTTCAGAGCCTCATGATCAGAATGAAATACAAAGTGTCTTGGTAACAGATAATGCTCCAGTGGATCCAATGCTCGAACCAATAGCATAGAATTCCTTGTCTCTAGGTAGAGTAGTTCAAACTTCTCCATTCAATTTCTCACTAGAATACGCTATAGGCCGCTTACCTTGGGAACCAACACGGCACCAATCCCACGCCACTAGCATCTGCCTAAACTCAAAAGGTTTTTTGGACAAAGTCTGGTCAAGCTAAAATAGGAGCTTGACAAAGCAATTTCTTCACCAATTCGAATGCCTTTGCGACATCTTTATCCATTCAAACTTCTCCTGTTCTTTTTATACACTCGATCATAGGTAGGAGCTACTACAGAAGAGACATTCTTCACAAAATCTTCTAATAAAAAGCTTAACCCCATGAAAAGCACACACCTCAGTCATAGATTTCGAACTGACAAGATTTAATAGATTCTATTTCGAGGAATCAAATGAACACCATTTTAGAAACAATGTAACCTAGAAACCTCATATAGAGACCATGAACGAGCCTTTTGTTGAGCTTAGTATACAACTTCTGCTCCTCAAAGTTTCGAACACTTCTCTTAGATGTTGCAGATATCTTCCACACTTCACTATACCAAGTATATCATCCAAGGAGACAACCACAAATTTCCCAATGAAAGGTTTCAAAACTTCATTATCAATCTCATAAAAGTACTAGGCGTTAGTAAGACCCAAAAAAGGCATAAAACTAACCCTTCATAGAGTGCCTAGTTTAGTTTGAATCCTGTTTTTTCACTCACCACCCTCTTCATTCGCAATTGATGGTAACCACTCCTCCAATCAAATCTTAGTAAACACTTGCGAGCCAAACAATTATCCAATAAATCATTAGACGAGGAATAGGAACCTGTATTTGATGGTGATGTTTGTTCAACAGCTCAGAATCAATGCACATTCTCCAGATCCATCCTTCTTAGGAACATCAATGTTGGTACATTGTGCACATGGACTCATTACTCTTCCTGACCTACCCTCTTGCAATTAATTCTTCGATTTGGCGGTGAATCTCTTTAGTTCTTTGGATTGCACCTGTAAATGGTTTATTCGGATCTAAGCTCTATGAACCAGTCACTTTGATGTCAATTCCTTCTGAGGGTGGCAACCCCCGGCAATCATCAGAAAAAATATGTCTTAAAATTCGTGCAACAATACGGGGACAAATCACGAGGAAGGGATGCTCGTGCTTTCTTGATCCTTAGCCATTAACACATAGAAACTGCTCACAATCTTCAGCTCTTGCACCATGGCTTTCTCATCAATCTTGAACAAAACACCCTTTTATCCTCACATCCTTCGAAAATTTTGAGCCTTCCAAAGTAGGTTTCAACGCAATTGGTTTCCCTGTGCCTGTTTCTAATGATTGTATATATTTGTTCTTACCATCAATTGTACAAATCTATCAACTGCCATGGTCTTCCAGCACTATACGACACGGCATCCATAGGACATAAAATCCACAAAAGCACTTGACATCGAAATTTCCCATCTAAAACTAACAGAGTTGTTATTCACGTGACAGCACTTGGGTTACTGAGCCAATGTAACTTGTTAAGGTTGAGGATGTTAGTGGTAGGAATATCTAGTTTGTTGATCAAGAACAGTAGAGACCACTTAGGCAACTACTTGAATCAATTATTGGATCACCCACAATCTGACTAGAAGATTAACCTGGTGATGAAAAAAATCTTATCCCTCTGCGTCTCTGTAGGTGGCGCAACTGGGATTGCCAAACCCTTGGGGAACTAAAATCTGGCCATTCACCCAGTAGTAATCTCTTCAATCTCTCTTCCTGTATATCATAATTAACGCCATCTTTTGTTGTTGACGTATTCTCCCTTCTTAAAGTTTTCATCACTGCCCAATTCGAGTAGTATTGAATCTTGGAATGAGGACAAGCATTCTGGATAGGACCGACCTTTGCACTTAAGCTGTCGTTGATCAGGGTTGCGAGCTTAGTATAGAGCCTTTATCATGATCGACAGAGAGGTTCGAAGTGGAATCGAAATTTGTTTAAATGAAACAAAGACACCTTCCCTCTTCACAAAGGGTTTCGAAACAAAGTAACTGTTTTTTTCGAAAATGCTTTTCAACCCTTAGATGCAAACCTTGCAAACGTCATCAAAAAGTCCAGTAAGGTTTAATTCCACCTTTCTTATTCGTTCATCTGGCCAGCAATATAACGAGCAACTTGATGATCGTCCTTTTTTCTTTTAGTTGCAGATGGTGACAAGTTGAGGACTTTAGATGTATATTTTCAACTGATTTTCGATCTTGTTTTTTTAAAGTTCCATCTTTATTAAGTTGCTTGCTCGTAATCCTTGAGCGAACAAAAAAGTATCTCATTTCCTTCTTTAATTTCGTCCAAGTGGATACTTAGACTTCCCATCCTCTTTCTCTTCTTTTGCATACCTTCAAGCCATAGACTAGCTAAGCAGTTCAATTTTAGTTCCGCAATTCTTATATGATTTGCGATCATCATACTCCTTATAACTGAAAATTCACGTTCAATCTTTCTAGCCAATCCAGGAAACTTTTCCAGGATCCAAACTTCCACTGAATTCAGGAATATCTACGTAAGATTGCGATCATCCTCCTTAGACCTATCCTTCTTTTTACCCTACTCGTTAGGTTCTCATACTAGAACTTGAGAGTAATGCTTTTTTGGTTTACGGGTACTCCTTAAGCTTGCTGCTCATCATCCGAACTAGACTCTGTCTCCCCTTTACTTCACCCTTGTACTTGCCTAGGTGACATTAATTTTTCAGCAAATCCTCATGGTGGCTCAACATACCTTCAACTCCTCTATGGCTTGCGCAATTCTTCAGTAGTTAGTGACCTTAGGAGTATTCACTTCAATCAGCTGACATGATTGGCTTGTTTTCAACAATGAGGTTATAACAATAACCTGAGGATACGGTCCTCAATGAGAGCACCAAAAGTTATGTGAATATGATTGGAAAAATCGCCAGCTCACAAAAATAGAAACTAGTTTAGTTTTCTCTAAAGCAAGCACCAAGAAAACCGATCTAGGTCGAATTATTTGTGAATTGATTAAAGCGATGCACCCTCAATTCCGTTAAAATTATCTCACAAGAGTCTAAAGCCTAAGCACCAAATCTTGCTTCAAAGTGTTCGAAATTTTCCTACACCCCCCCCCCCCACCTCTCAAAAATTTCCACACCTTCGGTTTATGTTGTTTTGCAGGAAACAAATAAAAACTTAAACAAAATATGTTTATTGGATTCACAAATCTGAATTTTTAAACTATGTAAGAATTTATAGGTATAATCATCAAAAAAATCCTAACAAAACTAAGCTTAAAAACACATGCACAGCATAGGCAAAAAAATCGTCATAATCAGTGACTCATCCTTGACTCAAGATAGAATGCCACATCATCCATCACTGCATGCATGCAAACTGCAAACAAAATCTAAACAACCAGGTTAAACAAAAATATCCTAACCAACTATCATACCTTGCTAATCAGATAATTCCAAAATTACAACCAGAATACCACAAAAAATATTTGATCCCCCAAATCAACCAAAAATCGTCAAAATTGACGCCACACCAAGCCTCGTCAAATTTGAGCAATTTTGTGATTTTCTTCAAATCTTCAAGAAACCTTTAAAGATTCAATCTTTATTCAGAAAACCTTCAAGAATTTATTGTCCATGTGTATAAGTCTTTTTCCCCTGTGAAGTAGATTAAAAACTTCAAAAATAAAAGACTCAATGCTAAAATGAGAAGAAAACCCTATCAAGTGAAGTGCGAAAACTCATAGGCAAAAACAAACTTATTCCCCTAATTCCGCCATTCCTTGCCATGCTTCAATGATCAAGTATTTTATATGCACAATACACACCCATGATGATGTCTTGGAAGATCCCAAAGCCTCTTGAATCTATATAAGCCATTTATTCCCCCATACTTACGTCATTCTTAGAAGCCAGTATCAAAACCTTCGAAGTATCACATCGTTCGTATGAGTTTCGTGAATTTTATGCAATTTTTGAGCACTGGATCCGTCGCATGATTATTGCGCCCAAACCTTTTTATTCTGGCATTCAGATCATGAAGCCTTGAAGTGAAGTATATTAAGATCAACAAAAAAAACTCAGCCAACAAACATGCCAGAGGGGGAATTTGTCCAATCTTTCACTTTGTTACATCCACGTACAAAGAAGGCAGGAAGAATGTGGTAGCTGATGCATTATCAAGGAGATCATATCATGTTGCTATGGTTGATACTGAGTCCTAGATTTGAGCACTGAAAGAATATATGTCAGTATTCGGATTGCTGCAGAATATTAACACCCTCAAAGGAACTACACAATTCAAGGGTTTCTTATTCAGGAACAACAACTTGCTTCTAAGAGGGAGTTCGTGGAATTGCTATACGGGAGGCTCATTTAGTGGCGCACTTGTTGGAAATTTTTTGGAATTCATAGGACTTATGATATGGTGTGAGTGACTATTTTTATTGGCCTAAAATGTTAGGTAATATTCACTCAGTAAATTTCATAAGGGGCTTACATTGTCCAAGAGCGAAGTCTACTTTGGTCAAAGGTTGTAAACAATGATAGTTCCTGATACACCCTGGGATAGTGTCGCATGGATTTATATGGCTTTCCTTGGACACAAAGGGGACCGGATATTTAAATAACGGTCGTGTTAGTGGTGAAGGGTTCTCTAAACTGGCGCATTTTGTGGCGAGAATAAAAACTATGAGTCACATGTGCTGTGACCATACTTAGGAGATTGTGAAGCTACATGGAATTAATAGAAGTGTGGTGAGTGCAGGGATTCGAAATTGTTGAGTTCACTTTTGGATAGTGGTCGTGGAAGATGGATTGTCCAAGAGCAATTGTTACTTCTTATCACCCTCAAACTGATGGGCGACTGAAGTCACAAACAAAAACTTGTGCAATTTGTTGTGTGGGGATTGTGTGAGTATGGACGCAAAAGGATTGGGGATGGGCGCCTCTGCCAGGCTGGAATTGCCTTATAACACGGAAGCTATTTCATTCCACCACAGGGACGTTCCCCATCGACATGTGTATGGAATATTTATATATGCCCATTGATCTGATTCCCTTGGCTAGGATGAATCATGCGGATGCGCAAAAAAAAAAAGAGTTGGAAGTATTCAATAAAACATGGGAAGCAGTTAAAAAGAAATTTGCTAAGAGAATGTAGTTCTACAGAAGACGGTTCTAACAAGAACAATAACTCCACATGTTTTAAACTGGTGGATTTGGTTATGGATTTATCTTAGAAGAAAAAGAACATTTTCCTCATAAACGAAAGAATAAATGATGCTAGGAGATGATGGCGTTTGAGGTGATTGAAATCTATGGTGATAATGGCCTAATAAAATTGATTTGCCTGATGAGTATGGGAATATGAGTGCTCTTTCAATATTGGGGATCTCTCGCCATTACTAGAAGATCTCTTTTTGAATTGAGGGTAATTCTTTTCAAACCAGGGGAGAATGGATGTGATTTGAGTACGAGAGAGTTATCTATGATACACTAGTAGTGGAGAGCCCAATTAGTCTAATAATAAATCCTATTGGTTTTGTTAGATTAAATAACAAGTAGGGTGACAATGATTATGGTTGACACTATGGAGATTAGTAATAATGATGGCTCCCTAGCCAACACTAGGGATATGATCATAATTACTTTTTCACTGGGGGATAGTGAGTCATTAAATAAATATGAAGTATAATTAATGCACTCACAGGTGGATCACAGTGGTGGTTACAGGAACAGTTGGGTTTGGTCCATGAGTTTTTCCACATTTTACTTGTTAGGTTTTCGTTTTGGGACATCAGATGCTTTCAATTTTGTTGAGTCTTGATCATCATAATATGCAAAATACATGGAGGTAGATTCTGAGGTTTCTGATTAAAGATTGAATCTGAAGCATTCTTGGAAGTTTCTTGGAAATCTTGAAAATTGGGCAAAAATTGGCCGAAGCAATCTTGGGCCGAGCATTTTGGATGATTTTCCCAAATTCGTGGGCACAAGATATTAGTGATTTTTCGCTTTAATTCTGGTGAGTATCTTGTTAAGTAATTATAGTTATGTTGTTAGGATTTATTTTCTTGATTAGATAAGTTGTTCGAGTTGTTAGCAAGATAAGGTCAAGATGCAGTGATGATGTGGATCTTATCTTGTGAGTAGTCTTTGAGTTTGTATGCTGAATGTCATATTGTGTTTAGGCGTGATTCGGGTTCTCAGAGTCTTATAAGTTGTTAGAACTTGTCTTAGGTTGTTATATAAATAGCTTGGGATATTTTTGTAAAAATATATACAGTTTTACACTGATTGTTTCATACTACAATTTCCGAAAAAAAATTGCGCAGTTTTAGTGGTTAATTTGTTCGATTTTCGTCAATGAATTTGTGACTCAAGAGGATCAAAAAATTTAGATCCTAATTAATTAATTATAGGATTGTGTTAATTAATCGTCTTCCAATGTAAATTAATACAAGAGTGGAGATTTAATTGGACAAAACACGTGAGTTTTGAGTGATATTGAGAGTACCACTTAAATTCCCACATTCACATGAGAACTTTTGGTACAATGTTCAAATTGAGTAACAACTTGCCATCCAGCAACCGATTGGGAAAAACGAGGAACCCATATTAAAGTTGGAGGACTTGCTAAGAGCTTGTATAATGGATTTTCAAGGGAATTGGGCGGATTGTTTAGATCTTATCGAGTTCTCTATAACATAGCTTACCATGCAAGGTATTGGCCATGACCCCTTTTTGAGGCCTTGTATGAAAGGAAGTGTTAGAGTCCCTTATGTTGGAGTGACATAAGTGAGACAGTTGATTATAGGACCTCCAATTGATTGAAGAAAGAGAAACCAATGAATAAAGTAAGGGTGATACAAGCACGATTCACGTAGGCACGATAGACAAAAGTCTTATGCAGACCAAAAACGCTAGGAGTGCTGTTGAAGTTGGTATAAGGTGCTACTTAGGTATCATCATCAAAGGTGTATGGGTCAGAAAAAAGGGGAAATTAAGCCTAATATATATGGACCCTATGAGATCTTGCAAAGGTTTGAAAATGGTTGCCTATAAGCTAGCATACCAATGGAGTTGAGCGAAGTTCATAATGTCTTTCATGTGTCTCAAACTAAAGAAAAAGATGTCCGGATGATCAATGTTTTACAGCCTGAAACAATCGAGTCAGTCAGACCAGAGTTTGACCTATAAAGAGAGGCCAATTAAGATCTTGTAGTAAGGTCAGGGATATCGTAGGAAAAGTGTCAATTGTGAAGGTGTCGTGGTCCCTAACCAAGAAACCGACGAAGCTACTGGGGGCCGATGATATGATGAGAGAAAAGATCCAGAGGAATTCAAGTTCGTAGGTAAAGTACGGGGGGACGTAACTCCGTTCTTAAGGGGGGTGGAGAGTGACGATCTAATTTCGCGCATTTTACCTGCATTTTGCACGTTTTACTAGTTTTTACGTCCTTAGTAAAGTTTTTAGTCTGCTCACTAAAAAGTGCAAGCAAGGTCGAATAAATGTCTAAAGGTCTTTTTAAAAAAAAACTACAAACATAGGATTGTAATGAAAAAGCTTGAAAGTAAATGTCTTCTCTATCAAATTCCATGCAATATTACATAAGTTGCGTATTTTCACGTATCTCTAAGCTTGGTTGAATACCCATTTTTTCAAGTATTTAAGAAAAAGTTATTTTATTATTATACGTATGTTTTAATATTTTTGTTGAGAAATTATATTTCAATAAAAATATTAAACCAAAGGAAATTTAAACAAATTCTAATTAAAATATAATTTGTGTATCTGAAAATATTAGTTTATTGATATTTTAAAAGTTATAAAATAGAATTTTAGTAGAGTTTTCTAAATTTTTTTAAAACAAGGGCGGTATTAAAAGAAATTCAAGCATTAAAGGAACTTAGGAATTGCACCAAGTCCTATTTGGGGCCTATAAATACCCCTTAAAACCCCAATATCAGATATTATTTGCAACTTAGGATTTAGGATTCCCAAATTTGTAGACGAGAGAATGAGGAAAAGAAAAAAAAAAAATTCGAGGAAAGGAAAAAAAAAGTCCCCTGACAAAAAAGGTTCCAAAAAAAAAAAGGTGGTTGCGCACATCCCTTCGCCACCTTGGCCGGTGCCTGAAACCCCCTTGCCGCCGCCGCTTGCCTCCGCCGGGGGACACCATGCGCCACCCTCTTCCTCCCCTTTGGTATTTTTTCAAAACTTTCATTAAAAAAAAAAATTTGATTCTCTTTTTCTTTGTGATCAATCTGAAATCAATGTTTAGATTTATGATTAATAATGTTTCTATAGTTTTTAATGATGTTCCATGAAGTCATGTGATTAGTTTAAACCATGAAATTTATTTGGTGATCATGAAAAAATTTTGAATATTCGGGTTTACAAAATATGAAATTTTTATTTATGGTTTTTAATGAGTTAAAACTCATATTATGATTTATGATGATTTATGAAGTTTAGATGATTATTAAAGACTTATAAACAGAAAAATTATATTGCGGTCCAAAAATTTGTAATCATGAAAATCAAGAATAGATATATGAGCATGTTTGTTTATGAAAAATTATCTAAAGCATAGATTGGTTTCATAATGATTGTTTGTTAGATGTTTAAAGAGTTTTATGATGAATTTTATGATGTTTTCATGAGTTTTTAATGAGGTTCTGGAGAATAAATAAAGCTGTGAATTTATTAACAGATAATCTCAGGACATGACTATCGGTGTTTATGATTAAATGATATTTAGAAAGGTTTTAAGAGTGTTTTGATGAACGCGTTACATAGCTGCCATTTTTGGAAATTATTACCGAAAATCAAGTTATTTTGAAAGAGAAGGGAAGGGGGAAAGAGAAAACTCCTCTTTTGACTTTCTTCTCTTCTTTCTGTTCCCTAAGATCCCTTGGAGCTCGTCGTTTCCGGTTTTCTTCCTCACCCGTTATCTTATTTTGCACTCTTATCCACTTTCTATTTTGTGTTTTCCCATCTGTTATCCTTCTATCTGTTTTTATTTGTTCTTTAATTTATTTTTTGTCTCCTGCTTTTGCCTCCGTTCGATTTCTCTTGACAACCCCCCCGGCTTTTCCTTGCTCCGCGTCTTCCTTTCCTCTCTTTTATTTGTGTTATAGGGAATTCTGTGACAAGTTTCCAATGTAGAAGGTTAGTTTAGAGTTGTTGTAGAACTTAGCACCAAGGTTTTAATTAATTTGGTTTTCTCTAGGTAGGAAACTTCGAAACTAGTTTTGACTTTAGAAGTTGTGTCGGATCACCACTACAACAAAAGGTACATAAGTACTAAAGACAAACATCGAATTTAGAATTCATGTTTGGTTGATCTATATGATATGTTGTTGTATTGATTGGGATTTTTAAAATGACATGCATGACAAGTTTTATTAGAAGCACGATTTATATTGTTATGACAGTACACATTTTTAATAATTATAAAGTCTTCAACGTTGGAATTGGAATGGCTATGACATTTAAAATTGGCTAATAGCATATTGAAGAAGAAAAGAAGTTATTTAGTTGATTATAAAACTAAATCAACAAGAAAAGTAGTTTGTGATTTTTATTCACATATTAAGAGAAGATAATTGAGCAAATATTTTCTACACATGCTACTCACAGTTTCATGTGTGGTCAAGGAGAAGGTTACGTAAATAGTTAGGCAATCACAATTATGTGTGCGTAAGGAAGTTAGTGTTTAGTGAAAGGACATATAAGATTATTTTAGAATCACGCTAAAATCAAGATAATTAATATGGCTGTGGATTTGTATGCATGCTTTATGTGGGTTATGTGTGAGTCATAACATTGTTTTTAAACCGATTAATCACGTAAAGTGAAAGAGGATTCGCCCCAAAACCTTAGAAAGTATATACGTTGCGTATGAACAATGGGGGGCTTCGTATGGAACAGAGATCTATGACTTCTAATTGAGTACAAGAGTTGTACTCGTTCATATTTTAATGCGTCAGTGATCCGTCATTTATGTGATATAGGTAATACCTTCTGGAGTTGCTCCCAAGTTGGTGCCCAATAAGGCGATTTTAAAGGAAAGGAAAACCCGTTCGATGCCGAAATCCAAGTTTAAATTTAATAAGTAATTTGTTTAAGTTGAGACTATGCAAGGGTGAAGAGTTGTCAACGGTAAGGTGTATTGTAAGCTTATTATTTTTATTTATTTAGTCTGTTGCATAGTCTTTAGTAGCTATTATCAGATGTGCTCCAGTTTGTTTGCGTGAATGGCTTGACTTGGACTTGGTCCTACGATGACCCACTTGTGGTGAGTAGTTGTCTAGAATAAGAAAAGCTACGTTACAAGTGGGCATAAGGCCTCATGCTAGGCTGGAGAGTTGAGTGAGAGTGCTTGCCTGGAGTCTTCTAGTTTCTTAATTAATTGCTTATGGAGTATTTAACTATGATGATGTGGATTTTTCACTTGCCGCCTGTCCTCCCTTTCTCGTCCTATCTCGTTTTCACTTCTTTCTTCACTTTTATTTATAAGTTTAAACATTTGTTTTGATAGGGCATTAATATGTTCCGAAAGTTGTAATTAAGTGTGGTAAGTGATTCTCTGGTGTTGTTTGATTTTAGTTTTGAGATTGTTTTGAGGTTCAAGTTTTAAAATTGGTTTGTTTGAAGACTTCGCTGATAGTACTTTGATATTCCTTAAGCCGTTATTACCGACGGTAGCGGTAATGCTTGGTTTTTCCTGTTAAATTTGGAGTTTTATTAATTCTATTTTTTTAATATTTATAAGATGTTTTTTCCGGAAAAAATCTAGAAAAGGACCGTTAGGAATTGCCAGGCAGGGTTTACAACTTCTTAGGGGGTTCAATTTCTATAGGATACGAGATGGTTGATCCAAAGCTTATCCCAAGATCTTTCCATCTCTTCGGAACCGTTTGCCTAAAAATTGTTTCTTTTTTATTCCTACAAGGAAATCGTGACATGGAAGAACATCATCAATGCCTTCATACTCGCTACAAGCGAACAAGAAGCATCGACTTTCGAACGTGAACTAGGATCTCAAGAAACAAGAGAAAGAAGGATCACAAGTATCTAAGCACGCTGGAGAGAAACCGTTGCTAAATGGTAATTACTTCTCCTGAAAAGGAGATGGTAAGATAGGGATGGTCATGGGGCGGGTCGGGAGGGCAAGGCTGAACTAGACCTAGACCCTGATTGGGGTAGGGATCCAGATCCGCCACAGATCAATAGGTCTAAAAAATAGGACCCTCACCACCCAAGACCCGGTGGAGTTTCGAGGGTTATGGTTGGGTCTAGTGCGTTAGGTGAGGTCTATGCATGAGTCTAAAAGTTACATAGCAGTTATTGCAACAAAATTAAATCGTATTGTTTTTTATGAACTTATCAGTGAATAAATTCCAAATCTGTACTATACGAGATAAGAGTAAAAAGTAGCCAAAACCAAAATGAGGTTAGAATAAAATCATATCAATTACCATACGAGTTTAGATTAGGCTTTACATACGAGGGTCAATACGAGATACTATATATTAATACATTACCAGGACAGTTAAAGATTGTTTAATTGTTAATGGGGTCCATGGGGCAGGGTGGAGTCCAAATTGTTGAGATAGACCAGAATGATTTAGTAAACCTAGACCTAGATCCGCCATAGACCACTGGGTGCCATGGGGCGGGTTCACAGGGTGTGGGCGGGTCCTAGACCCATGACCATCTCTACGTAAGATTCTTTATTTCAAAACTATTGCTGTATACAAGAATACCATAAGTATTTAGGGTTGGAAACATTCAATTTAGTCTACAAACATTGGTATTGAAATCGAAGATGATTGATCAACTGATGGGACTAGTGAAGCCACTCAGACTCACAGGAGTCTGTTTCAAATTCATTCTCTAAAGAAAACACCAAGAATTTGAACAGGACATTCGAACATTTGGATTGAGGCAGATCCAATAACCCTCAATCTCAAAATCACTCTCCGGGGAATCTAAAGCCTAAGCACCAATTCACAAAACTAAAGTTTATTGTTTTGACGAAAAAACAAGGGACAAAAGCACGACAAACGATGTTGTTTGTTGATTTATTACCACCAAACTATATGTTGTTACAACTTAATTAGAGGCTATTTATAATTTAACCTAAACTAAATCCTAAAAACTTTTCCTAACACAAGAAGAAATCATAAACAGAGTTGAAAAAAGACTCCAAAATTCGTCCCAACTTGGCACTTGCAAAAGCTGCACAATACAACTAAATTCACTTGCCACACAAGTTGCCAAGTGATCTTGCCACTCGCAAATATTCAACAACTAAGATATATTCTAGAATTCTGACTAACTAACGCAACATAAAAAAAAAAATAATTCAGCAAAATCTATCGGAAAAATACCACGTTACACACAAGTTTCCCTAAGATCACAAAAGGCCCCAAAAAACTGGCATAATAGCTCGCTATTTGCGCAAGTTTGAGTCTTCTTTCCAATCTTAGAGAATGCTTCAAGATTCAATCTTTATCAAGAAATCTTCAAGAAAGAAACCATATCCAGTAATTTAGAATGATATGATGACATTTCGTCCTTTTGACGCAAACTGCAAGTGAAAGAACTCCTGAAATGAGAAAACCCTAGCAACGACAGGGGGAAAAAAAAAACATAGGCGAATCCAAAGTATTCTCCGTCAACTACCATGAAACACTATATTCACCAGCGGTTTTAGGGACATGTGGACTATTACACAAGTATTAGGCCTTAGATGCCACCAAATGTCTTGTGTCACCAAAAGCCACCAAGCTCCACCCACGTTTATCGCCGTAGCCGTGCCCTCACATCAAACAAATCGCCCAAGTTGTTTGATTATGTATACCTAGATTAATCTCATCAAGGGGAAAAAAAAGGACAGTGGCTATACGAAATATTACATGGGATAAACTCTTTGGAAGCGGTATGAGTAAAACCTTACAAGCGGATGTCATTAGATTCAAGGTCATTAGCACATTGAGCATCCGTTTTGTTATTTCTCCAAATTTTTGAATTAATAAAATTCCATTTCTCTTACTTTTTTTCTTATGCTTCAAATGACTTCATCATCACTCATCGAAAAAAAATCATAAATCTAAAAAAATTATTAATAATTAATAAATATTGGACATGCTTGAAAAGCCTCAAACACTACCAAAAAAACCATTTCCTTGTTCGCACCCATCATTCTGCCTTTTGATAACATTAAGTCCCCACATCTCCCTCACCTTTGTTAACCCAATCATGGTGCATAGGAAAAGATGTGTGCTAAAAAAAGAAGAAAAAAAGAAAAAAATATAAAAAAAATTCATTAAATTTAAGTTATAAGAAAACGTCAAAACATCTACGCTCCTATGAGAAACTTTTCCTTTAAACACAAGCAATACTAAATTCCATCGTACCTCAACATGCCCAACTACAAAAGCCAAACTTCAAGGCCGAAACCCAAGTTCCAAATCTTAAAAACTCCATCAATTTCAACCCCAAACAAAAGTCTAACCTCTCAACCAAGTCAAAATTACAAGTTGAACCTCAAGTTAAAAACCTATAACCAATTCCAAAAATCTCCAAAATCAAAGCCTAAATCTTCCTCATACTTCAAGCCAACACCCTATTCGAGCATGTTCAAAGAACCCGCTAGGTTGAAAACCCGAAAGGGCGACCTAGGCAAAATCCAGGGCACAATCACACACATTCTCACGATCTACGAAGGTTTGATTCCTTTTAAGGATATGTATTAGCCTCACCTCAAGGTCTGACCATTTCAAAGTAATTATGAGGTCATACATGTGACTTGGAAGCAAAATTATTTGGTTTTGAACCTGACATAGACTTGAATATGACTAACATTTTTTAGCCAACTACATCATCACTTCATGCAGTCACAAATTAACCCATTTTTTGTTTTATTGATCTTAGCTTTTTCTTCTACACCCTTTTGGGACTCTCTATTCCTATTCATCATCAATATGGTTTAACTCTTGCTCATCAAGGTCAACGAAATTAAATCAGGTATGAATGTGGACCAATTGACGAAACCTTAGTAGAAGGCATTTGTGGAGGTTTGGAAACTCTGTTTATGGAAGTGAATGTAAACCGGTTTATGAAGGTCAATCTTATTACTTCCATAATATATTCAAAATATGTTAAGTGTTATGGAAGTAAATATACGAAATAAGGAAGCATCGGATATTCCTGCGTGAAATCAAGAGGAAATTAGGAGCTCGGAGCACGAAAGCCGAAGGGCAACATGCATAGGAGCCAAGCACCAAAGGGGGTATGATCGTAGCGATCACCTTGAGCGCCTGACGCTCAGTTGAGGCCCAGCGTTAGGTGGGGCGCCAGCGCCACCTCTTGAGCGTGAAAGGGACAGTTACACATATCAAAAAGAAACTACAACATCTAACTGAGGCAGATAGGGAAAAGTGGGATCGTATCCTTAGGGAAGCAACCAAATTACTAACTCTCAAAAGTTATTTCGCTGTAAAGGGCCTTTGAATTGGTTCTTGTATGTGTAGAAGACGAGTTGTCTTGATTTTTGTGAAGAAGAGCTTTTCACCTAGTTAGTCGGGTGGACTTTAGTTAGATTTTTCAACACTCGATCATGGGGNGTGGACTTTAGTTAGATTTTTCAACACTCGATCAGAAAACACTAATCGCACCCGATTGGGTGGATTTTGCCCGGGCAGTTGAGTGGTTTGCATGCAAGGTCGAATTCACTCGCTTTGTGAGCCTGATCGGGCAGATTTCACCCAATTGATTGGGCTATTCATCCGGATGGGCTTTCTCTCCTTTTTTGCTCGGAATTTGAAGCTTTTGTATAAATAGCTAATGTTTTTAGGCTTTGGGAACATTACATTACTCTACATTATTATTAGAGCCTAGGTTTTCATTCAGTTCTCTCTCTAGAATTCACTTTGTGAACTCAATTATTCGTTCATTTCATACAATCATTATTCCAGGTTTTAATCAATTTCTTCTCTTGTTTTTACTTGATTTATGTCTTTAGTATATAATTATTAGTAGTAGTTTAGTTTGGTTAATTATTCTTACATCTTGTTTTTATGCCCTAGAATTTATGTTCTTAGTTTCTATAGTTTATGTTAATTGGTTTATTCGATTTAACCATGTGTGTAGTTTAGTTTTTAATATTAATTTGTTTTCTATAGTTTTAATTATGTGTGAGTATTTTAGTTTCTAGGGGTAGGGGATCCATGGATTAGTTTCTTTGTTTAGATTTATGATTAATTAATGTGATTTATGTTATTTCTGAATTCTTATTATTTGTTTATGTTGCTTTCAATTGAACACTGGTTAGGTTTAATTGTTAGTTTTATACTGTCGAAATTGATGCAAAGAGGTAAGATTTCCACATTTAGTTCACAAGTGAGCAAGAGCCATTAGAGGAGTTTTGAAGGTGTCTAGATTTGAGAGAATTAGTGGGCCTTTATTCAGGAAGTCATGAATCTATTAGTTAATTGTTAGTCAGTTCATTGTTCAATTGATTCATGGTGAACCGATGTCCTAGTTTTAGTTATTGGTATATATTCGTGCTTGATTTCTTGTTTAGTAGTAATTAGTCCTTTAGCTAGAGACCAGTTCAAAGGCCCTTTACAGCGAAATAACTTTTTAGAGTTAGTAGAAATTTGTTGCTTCCCTAAGGATACGATCCCTACTTCCCTATCTGCATCAGTTAGTGTTGTAGGTTCTTTTTGATAGGTGTACGACTGTCCCTTTCACGCTCAAGGGTGAGCGCTAGGGCGCCCCACCTACAGCTGGGCGCTCAACATGAGCGTCAAGGCGCTCAAGGTGAGCGCTATGGCATAGCCCCCTTTGGTGCTTGGGCGCCTAGGCATTGCCCTTGCGTCTTCGTGCTCGAGCTCCTAATTTCTTGATTTCACGCAGTGAATATCCGATGCTTCCTTATTTCGTATATTTACTTCCATAAACTTAAATATTTGAATATATTATGAATTAATAAGAAATTGACTTCCATAAACCGGTTTATTCACTTCCATAACCTAGAGTTTCCATAAACCGCACAAATCCTTCTAGAAGGTTCGTCGAATCTGGTCACATTCATACACTGAATTTAATTTCTTTACTTTCGAAAATGAAATTAAAAGTTAAATTATGAAAATATATGAAAATGAAATATAAGAAGAGAATGCACCTAAAAAATATTTATCCCATGGAGGGGTCTCGACTCTCTCCCCTAAAAAAACGAAAAGAAGAGAATGCACCTTGACTCACTCTAATGCAAATCATGACCAAGGAAGTAAACACATGATGGTTTGATGTTAAATGTGTAAGATAGAGCTGCTTTGGACATATGGGAAGGTTATTGGGCATCAAACCCCCAACATGTGATGATAGTCCCCAAGTTAAATATGATTAGCTTTTCATAGTTTGAGCCAAAATGATAGCCTCATTGGCTGTTTGTAGGGCCATGAGTGAACACATGTGATTGTTGGGAGCGACATGGCTCTGATTTTGAGGCTTTATGGTGTGAATTGAGTATTGTGATGTGAATGTAGAAGGCAATAGAAGTTATGATTATGTATGATTGCTCAAGTTGGTCATATGAGCATGTGGCTTCCTTAAGATAGGAATGAGAAGGACGTATATGAACTCTTGTGATAATATGATCACCCAATTGCTGATTTGTATGATAGGGCCGACTTGAACCATTGAATTTTCATAAGAGATATCCCCCATGTTATGATGAATGGGGCCTAATGAAGCATTTTTTATGATCACTGCTAGAGAAACCTTATGTTGATGGATCAATGACGATGCTTATTGACTTCGGCCAAATAAAAATATGGGAACCTCTTTCATGATGCGAGCCTCCAAAGCTTGGAAGGAAATACTTGAAGTATGTTGTGGCTATTCAAGTTGGTCACTTGAATATGTTATTCTATAGTGAGAGATAGAGACTCTTATGATGATGTAAGCCCCCAATCTTGGAGAGACAATAATTTCATGACTTGGTACTACATGAGTTGACCTTGATGAGCAAGAGTTAGACCATATTGATGATGAATGAGGAATAGGAGAGTCCCAAAAGGGTGTAGAAAGAAAAGCTAAGGATCAATAAAACAAAAATGGGTTAAATTTGTGACTCATGAGTGATGATGTAGTTGGCTAAAAAATGTTAGTTCATATTCAAGTCTATGTCAGGTTCAAAACCAAATAATTTTGCTTCCAAGTTCAATGGATATGACCTCATTAATTACTTTGAAATGGTCAGACCTTGAGGTGAGGCTACATACATATCCTTAAGGAATCAAACCTTCGTAGATCGTGAGAATGTGTGTGATTGTGCCCTGGATTTTGCCTAGGTCGCCCTTTCGGGTTTTCAACCTAGCGGGCTTTGAACATGCTCGAATAGGGTGTTGGCTTGAAGTATGAGGAAGATTTAGGCTTTGATTTTGGAGATTTTTGGAATTTGGTTATAGGTTTTTAACTTTGAGGTTCAACTTGTAATTTTGACTTGGTTGAATGAGGTTAGACTTTTGTTTTGGGTTTGAAATTTGATGGAGTTTTAAGATTTGGAACATTGGGTTTCGGCCTTGAAGTTTGGCTTTGTAGTTGGGCATGTTGAGGTACGATTTGGAATTTAGTATTGCTTGTAGTTTAAAGGGAAAAGGTTTGACTCATAGGAGCGTAGATGTTTGACGTTTTCTTATAACTTTTAAATTTAATGAATTTTTTTTATATTTTTTTTTCTTTTTTTTCTCTTTTTTTTAGCACACATCTTTTCCTATGCACCATGATTGGGTTAACAAAGGTGAGGGAGATGGTGGTTGACTTAATGTTATCAAAAGGCAGAATGATGGGTGCGAACAAAGGAAATGGTTTTATTTGGTAGTGTTTGAGGCTTTTCAAGCATGTCCAATATTTATTAATTATTAATAATTTTTTTATGATTTTATGATTTTTTTTTTCGATGAGTGATGATGAAGTCATTTGAAGCATAAGAAAAAAAGTAAGAGAAATGGAATTTTATTAATTCAAAAATTTGGAGAAATAACAAAACGAAGGCTAAATTATAAAAAATTATAATAATAGATATACGCTTTCTCGGCGCAAAAAAGGGGTGCAACACGAGGACTTCCCAGGAGGTCACCCATCCTAGTACTACTCTCGCCCAAGCACGCTTAACTGCGGAGTTCTGATGGGATCCGGTGCATTAGTGCTGGTATGGTCGCACCCATTGAATTGGTGTTCAAATTTGTTTATATGACAACATTCCCTTAGCCTCCCATTACTTCCAGCGATCGTTGTTCGTCACCGGGCATCCGATTCCGGCGATATTTGTTCTTAAAGCCTTTCTTTTATTGACCCGTGCGGAGCCATGCTCCCAAATAAACCACGGAAAAAAATATAGACAAAAAAAGTATAATAATAGATAAACGCTTTTCGGCGCAAAAAAGGGGTTCAACACGAGGACTTCCCAGGAGGTCACCCATCCTAGTACTACTCTCGCCCAAGCACGCTTAGCTGCGGAGTTCTGATGGGATCCGGTGCATTAGTGCTGGTATGATCGCACCCAATTGAATTGGTGTTTTAATTTGTTTATCTGACAACAATCCCTTCGCCTCCCATTACTCCTGGCGATCGTTAATTTGTCACTGTGCATCCGTTTTCGGCGATTTTTTTTTCTTAAAGCCTTTTGTTTTCTCGACTTCTACGCAGCCATGCTCCCAAATAAACGATGGAAAAAAAATAATAAATAAAAAATTATAATAATAGATAAACGCTTTTCGGCGCAAAAAAGGGGTGCAACACGAGGACTTCCCAGGAGGTCACCCATCCTAGTACTACTCTCGCCTAAGCATGCTTAACTCCGGAGTTCTGATGGGATCCGGTGCATTAGTGCTGGTATAGAAGCA
>PYUH01000063.1:0-41504 GCA_016808085.1 Suaeda aralocaspica | reverse complement strand
GTGCTGGTATGATCGCACCCATGGAATTGGTGTTCAAATTTGTTTAAATGACAACAATCCCTTAGCCTCCCATTTCTTTCGGCGACCGTTGTTCGTCACCGGGCATCCGATTCCGGCGATTTTTTTTCTTAAAGCCTTTTTCTTAACCCGTGCGCAGCCGTGCTCCCCAAGTAAACCACGGAAAAAAATAAAAAAAATAAGTATCAAATAATAGATAAACGCTTTTCGGCGCAAAAAAGGGGTTCAACACGAGGACTTCCCAGGAGGTCACCCATCCTAGTACTACTCTCGCCCAAGCACGCTTAGCTGCGGAGTTCTGATGGGATCCGGTGCATTAGTGCTGGTATGATCGCACCCAATTAAATTGGTGTTTTAATTTGTTTATATGACAACAATCCCTTCGCCTCCCATTACTCCCGGCGACCGTTAATTTGCCACAGGGCATCTGTGTTAGGTGATTTGATTTTCGTATAGCCTTTCTTTTCTCGACCCCTACGCAGCCGAGCTCTCAAATAAACGACGGAGAAATAATTAATAAAAAATTATAATAATAGATAAACGCTTTTCGGCGCAAAAAAGGGGTTCAACACGAGGACTTCCCAGGAGGTCACCCATCCTAGTACTACTCTCGCCCAAGCACGCTTAACTGCGGAGTTCTGATGGGATACAGTGCATTAGTGCTGGTATACCCGCCAACCAATTGACTTGGTGTTCAATTTTTTAAAATGACAACAATCCCTTAGCCTCCCATTTCTTCCGGCGACCGTTGTTCGTCACCGGGCATCCGATTCCGGCGATTTTTTTTTCCTAAAGCCTTTTTCTTAACCCGTGCGCGTAGCCGTGCTCCCAAATAAACCACGGAAAAAAATAAACAAAAAAAGTATAATAATAGATAAACGCTTTTCGGCGCAAAAAAGGGGTTCAACACGAGGACTTCCCAGGAGGTCACCCATCCTAGTACTACTCTCGCCCAAGCACGCTTAGCTGCGGAGTTCTGATGGGATCCGGTGCATTAGTGCTGGTATGATCGCACCCAATTGAATTGGTGTTTTAATTTGTTTATCTGACAACAATCCCTTCGCCTCCCATTACTCCGGAGACCGTTGATTTGTCACCGGGCATCCGTTTTCGTCGATTTTTTTTCTTAAAGCCTTTCTTTTCTCGACTCCTACGCAGCCGGCCGTGCTCCCAAATAAACGAAGGAAAAAAATAATAAATAAAAAATTATCATAATAGATAAACGCCTTTCGGCGCAAAAAAGGGGTGCAACACGAGGACTTCCCAGGAGGTCACCCATCCTAGTACTACTCTCGCCCAAGCACGCTTAACTGCGGAGTTCTGATGGGATCTGGTTCATTAGTACTGGTATGAACGCACCCATTTAATTGGTGTTCAAATTTGTTTATATGACAACAATCCTTTAGCCTCCCATTACTTCCGGTGACCGTTGTTTTTCACCGGGCATCCGATTCCGGCGATTTTTTTTCTTAAAGCCTTTTTTTACTTAACCTGTGCGTAGCCGTGCTCCCAAATAAACCACGGAAAAAAATAAACAAAAAAAGTATAATAATAGATAAACGCTTTTCGGCGCAAAAAAGGGGTTCAACACGAGGACTTCCCAGGAGGTCACCCATTCTAGTACTACTCTCGCCCAAGAACGCTTAGCTGCGGAGTTCTGATGGGATCCGCTGCATTAGTGCTGGTATGATCGCACCCAATTGAATTGGTGTTTTAATTTGTTTATATGACAACAATCCCTTCGCCTCCCATTACTCTCGGCGGCCGTTAATTTTTCACCGGGCATCTGTTTTAGGAGATTTGATTTTCTTAAAGCCTTTCTTTTCTCGACCCCTATGCTGCCGTGCTGCCAAATAAACGACGGAAAAATAATAAATAAAAAATTATAATAATAGATAAACGCTTTTCGGCGCAAACAAAGGGGTTGCAAACCACAGGACCTTCCCAAGAGGTCACCCATCCTAGTACTACTCTCGCCCAAGCACGCTTAACTGCGGAGTTTGATGGGATCCGGTGCATTAGTGCTGGTATGAACGCACCCATTGAATTGGTGTTCAAATTTTGTTTACATGACAACAATCCCTTAGCCTCCCATTACTTCTGGCGACCATTGTTCTTCACCGGGCATCCGATTCCGGCGATTTTTTTTGTTAAAGCCTTTCTTTTCTTGACCCGTGCATAGCCGTGCTCCCAAATCAACAACGGAAAAAAAATAAACAAAAAAAGTACAATAATAAAAAACGCTTTTCGGCGTAAAAAAGGGGTTCAACACGAGGACTTCCCAGGAGGTCACCCATCCTAGTTCTACTCTCGCCCAAGCACGCTTCGCTGCGGAGTTCTGTTGGAATCCGGTGCATTAGTGCTGGTATGATCGCACCCAATTGAATTGGTGTTTTAATTTGTTTATCTGACAACAATCCCTTCGCCTCCCATTACTCCCGGCGATCGTTAATTTTTCACCGTGCATCCGTTTTCGGCGATTGTTTTTTTCTTAAAGCCTTTCTTTTCTCAACTCCTAAAAGCCGTGCTCCTAAATAAACGACTGGAAAAAAATAATAAATAAAAAATTATAATAATAGATAAACGCTTTTCGGCGCAAAAAAGGGGTGCAACACGAGGACTTCCCAGGAGGTCACCCATCCTAATACTACTCTCGCCCAAGCACGCTTAACTGCTGAGTTTTGATGGGATCCGGTACATTAGTGCTGGTATGATCGCACCCATTGAATTGGTGTTCAAATTTGTTTATATGACAACAATCCCTTAGCCTCCCATTACTTCCGGTGACCGTTGTTTTTCACCGGGCATCCGATTCCGGCGATTTTTTTCCTTAAAGCCTTTCTTTTCTTAACCTGTGCATAGCCGTGCTCCCAAATAAACCACGGAAAAAAATAAACAAAAAAAGTATAATAATAGATAAACGCTTTTCGGCGCAAAAAAGGGGTTCAACACGAGGACTTCCCAGGAGGTCACCCATCCTAGTACTACTCTCGCCCAAGAACGCTTAGCTGCGGAGTTATGATGGGATCCGCTGCATTAGTGCTGGTATGGTCGCACCCAAGTGAATTGGTGTTTTAATTTGTTTATATGACAACAATCCCTTCGCCTCCCATTACTCCTGGTAAATGTCATCGNATTTGGTTAGTCATTTCTCTACTTTTTCCTCGAGTGCATATGTATATGAGCAATCATCTACATCGTGCACTTGAAGAACATTAGGGAGATACTGCCAAATTTTCTGTAGAACCATAAAGATTTCAAATATTTGCTAGTGAATTTACACGTACAAGGATGGGTTAGGTTGGAGCAATAAGGGACTCTTTGGATGCATTCATTATCCATGTAATGAACTATAATTTGCCTTATATATGATTACTTATTGATGAAATGAACAAGTATTTTGTATAGCATGTTATGTGATTTTTTTGTGCTAGTATGTTTGGTTTTGAAATGTTTAATAAGTCTACTGCTATATAGTTTTGATTAGAGTGATCATTGTTTAGTTTTTAGAAATGAATCATAGTTGGATGTATGGTGATCAACAGGATAAAGCATTTCAAAAGGAGATTACAGAATTCCGTAATGCAGCATTAGAACATCAAGCTGCCGAAGAACGGAGGCTAGAATATAAGCCATTGATAAGTTGCCCTTGTCCTGATTGGAGTAATGCAAAGAGGTGGGCAGACATAGATTTCATAGAGAATCACTTTTATCGCTGCGGGTTAAGGCTGATTATGAGGTTTGGTATTGGCATGGTTAAGAATTAGCTTTTAGGGATGACAATAACAACAACGACGATGTTCAGTTAGGGGAGAACCCTTATGAGGTCAACGACACTACAAAGGATGGGAATGATGGCACAGAGGAAAATGAAATGAATGATATGATGGATGCGTTTGGAGACCATCCAAATAACAAACCTTGCATGTTTGAGGATTTGTCAAATGCTGTGGAGACGCCTTTGTATCCGGGTTGTATTAAGTATATCAAGCTCTCAACACTCTTAATACTCTCAAATTTACAAGCTAAGCACGGTTTGAGTGGTGTTGGCTTATCAGATTTTCTAGAAGCAATAGAGGATATGTTACACCCTGAGAATGTTTTGCCTAAGTCTGCGTACTATGCCAAGAATTTGATAAACCCGTTAGGGTTAGGATACACTAAGATAGATGATATACATGTTTTATGTGGTGTTTTCCCTTCATTTTTGGTTGATTTTTGTGCTAAATAGTTGAGTTTGTGGCTTTGTTTCGATTAAATATTGTCTTTTGATGTTAAGTTATGTTTTGGAATGGTTTTAGTGTCTTTAGTAGATTTTAAGAGCTTTATAAGGTTATTTTATGCGTCCTCCTTTATTACGCACGGTATTTGGTTTGTTTATATGTTACAGGAGCGTAATAGGGAGTTATGAAGCCACTAGAAGCTAAAATGAGTAAAAATGTGCTTGCCTTAAGATGTGTGCCAAGTTACGAGAAGTTACGAATGAGATTTGAAGGAATCGAGCGAAGAACTTAAGATGTTCGTCAAAATATTGTTACATAAATTAGATGCGGGCGCAGCCTTTATAGCTCCCCTGATCTATGCGCCCGCAACATAGATCTCCAGCTCCATAATTCACTATTCTGAAGACCTACGGGCGCAGGGAACAACTCGCCTTTGAGGGCTGCGGGTGCAGGTGCTGTGTTTTTTTGGTCTGCTCGGATTTAGTTTGTGGGTTTATTTTAATTAAAACCCAATTAGTATAAATAGTCAATGTATTGGGTGCTCGATCTAACTAGGCTTTAGAGCATAATATTAGAATTAGAATCCTAAAATAATTCTCTCTCTAGAATTTTAGAAACACTTAATTTGTTCTTAACGATTCGATTTCAATTAATGCGATTCAATCATTCTTTTGTTATTCTCTTTCCTTTTACTTTTCAATCCTCTTTAGTTTATGAATCTTTTTCAGTTTTTAAGTTTTTTTTTTTTAGTTTAATTAGTTTTGTTAATTTAGTTTTTAGTTTAATTTTCTTAGTAATTAATTTAGTTTTAATTCTTGTTTTAGTTAATTTATGTTCATGGCTTTGTTATTTGAATTTGTTTTTGTTTCTTTAATCATGAGTGAGTAGTCTTTTTCTCTATGGCTAGGGGATCTATGATCATGTTGTGAATTTATTTTATGTTCGTTGATTAGTTCTTAATTATTATTTGAATTCCTATTATTGATTTCTATTGATTGCAATTAAATTGTGTCTAGATTTAGTTGTAAGTTAGGTAATTGTTGATATTGAGGTCAAGAGGTAAGATTACAACAATTAGACCACTGAATAATAGGTAAAGTGAATTTATGCGAGCTAGAGCCGGTAAAGGAGTTTTGAGGGAATCCAAGTTCGAGAAAATTAGTGAGCCCTAGTTCAATGAACGTTTATGAATTGATTAATGAGCGTTTTATAAGTTTGTTGATTGATCATAGTGAACCGACCGCCCTAGTATAAGAGTTTAATTTGTCAATTTCCTGTCATTTTCCTTAGTTTTAGTCATTGCTTTCTTTGTTTCTGTAGTTTTATTAGAATTTTCCACGAAGGCCCCTTACGCAATCTAGACTTTTTAGAACTAATAGAGTTTAATCGCTTCCCTGAAGATTCGAACCCTACTTCCCTACCTATATTAGTTAGAGTTGTTCGGTATCAATAGATGCGTGTCCTAATGATTGTGTGCCTTATCGAAAGGAGTATGAGAACTTGGATGCATGTCCGAGGTGCAAAGTGTCGCGCTATAAGAAAGTGGAAGGTGATAACCGTAGCACTATGAAGTTGCCTCCAATTAAGTTGTTATGGTATCTTCCAATTATTCCAACATTCATGAGACTTTTTTCAATTCCGGGTGATGCAAAGAACTTGGTGTGGCATCATGTGGGTCGAAAGAAAGACGGGCTAATCAGGCATCCCGCGAATTTCAAATAAGGGGATGACATAAATAAGGAATTCCTAGTGTTTCGCGATGAGCATAGGAACCTTAGACTTGGTTTAAGTGCAGATGGGATGAATCCTTATGGCACACTGAGTACCCAACAATGCCCATTGCCAGTTTTGTTGACTATATACAACTTGGCTCCCGGGTTTTGTATGAAGCGCAAGTATATAATGTTGTCTCTTCTTATATCAGGTTCAAACAACTTGGAAATAATATAGATGAATACTGGGAACCTTTGGTAGATGATTTGATGTTGTTGTGGACTAAAGGTGTGTCCATGTTTGATGCACGTACAAGTACAAATTTCACACTCCGTGCGATGCTTTTTTGCACCATAAATGATTTTCCGGCTTACGGAAACTTGTCAGGGTACAAAGTTAAAAGTGCAAATGCATGCCCGGTTTGTGAGAATGATGTAGATGAAGATTATTTGGAGTTCTCGGGTAAGAATGTGTACAGAAGTCACAGAAGATGGCTCCCTCAATATCATCCATATCGAAAGACGAGTCCACAATTTAATGGCCAAACTAAGAACAGGTTAGTCCATGAGTCGTTGTCTAGAATGCAATTTTTTGAGAAAATGATGAATCTGACTACAGTATATGGTGAAGAGCATCCACAAAAGGTTAGAAAGAAGGGTTCCGATAACGTCGGAAAAAGGGTCAACTTCCAAAAAAGGGTCAGGCTGTGGGTACAAAGAAGGGTCCATCGTGGAAAAAGAAATCAATCCAATAGGATCTTCCGTACTAGAAGTACTAATCGGTTAGGTATTGTCTTGATGTCATGCATATCGAAAAAAAATGTGTGTGACTCAATTATCGGGACTTTGCTAAACATGTACAAAAAGACAAAAGATGGTCTCAAAGCGCGACAAGACATGTAGAAAGAAAAGGTCAGACCCAACTTGTGGCCAGAGTATAACGATAACAACAAAGAATATTTACCACATGCTGGCTACACGTTGTCCAGAGAGGAGAAAAGGACTCTTTGTGAGTGTTTACATGAGATCAAGGTGCCTTCTGGTTATTCTTCGAATGTAAAGCGCTTTGTATCTCTAGCTGATAAGAAGTTGAATGGTATGAAGTCCCATGATTGTCATGTCATGATGCAAGTGTTTTTACCAGTTGCACTCAGAGGATTGTTGCCTAAGCATGTAAGGGAGCCCAACATCAAGTTGAGCTTGTTTTTTTTTAATAAGATTTGCGGTAAGGTGGTTGATCCAGAAGAGCTAAAGTGTTTGCAAGAAAAATTAGTGGAGACATTGTGCAAATTCGAGATGTATTTTCCACCTTCTTTCTTTGACATAATGTTTGACATGATGATATACCTTGTTCGTGAAATTGAGATGTGTGGGCCTGCTTTTCTACAATGGATGTATCTTATTGAGAGATACATGGGTTTCTTGAAACGACTAGTTAAAAATCGGGCAAGGACCAATGCAAGCATGGTCACAAAGTACACGGCTGAAGAGGCTTATAATTTTTGTGTTGTTTTCTTGGAAAAGGCTAAGGAAATAAGTTGTCCAAAGTCTCGTCATGAGGGTAGACTTCAGGGTCATGGAATCAATCACCGTGAAGTAAAACCTCCTACGGAGCGGTTCTCTATTGCTCACCGTTGTGTTCTACAACATCTTCCTGAAGTTCACCCTTACTTGGAAAATCATATGTCTGAATTGCATCACCGCCATCTAAGTTCCTTTGAATTGATGTAACAGCACAATCACACATTTGCACAATGGTTTCAACAGAAAGTGAATCTTGCGTTGAAGGACCCTAATCACAACGTCTCCGATACAATTCAGTATTTATCTAGGTGTCCATGGCAATATGTTACTACTTTTGATGGTTATGACATTAATGGATATCCCATCTACTCTAAGCGCCAAGATGCAAAGAGTGTCCACTAGAATAGTGGTGTTATGGTTGTTGCTTCTTCTACAGAATATTCAAGTGCAAGGGATACCAACTCAATTAATTTAACACAAGTCTACTATGGGTTTATTGAGGAGATATGGGAGCTTCATTATATTGATTTTAAAGTACCCATTCTAAGATGTAAATGGGTGGATAATCGGCAGGATAAGAAAGTTAGCGATGATGGGATGACACTAGTTGATTCAACTCGTTTCAGAGACACTAAGGAACCTTTTGTGTTGGAATCACTACCTAAGAAGATTTTCTATGTCAAAGACAATATCGACCCTCAATGGTTGGTAGTGGTTCAAGGGAAGAGAGGGATTGTTGGAGTTGAAGATGTGGTAGATAAGGAAGACTATGATGCGTGGGATTCCTCCCCTCCACTGTTAACTGGTGTTCACATTGTCCAGAATGGCCATGACGTTGAGGAAGATGCAGTGTATGAGCGTAAGGAAGGAGTTTATAAGCAGTAATGCAAAAAATATATAATTTGATCACTTAAGGAGAACCTTCACCACCTACAAATAGAAACCATGTATAACATAGATTCTAACCTCAAAACTGTCCATGAGTGAGTTGACTGTTTCATCTATAATTTTTTGCCTTGAGACCAATGAATCATAATGTTCATACGTATCAAAAGTTGAAAACTAACTTTCATTTTCGACAATGATCTTATACTCAGGCTAGAGAGTTTTGCTTGCAGTTGTTCACAATAAATAGATTCAATCTAAAGAGATGGTAAATGAGCATAAACATAATATACAATTGGTATACTCCGTCATTCATATACTATAAGACTAAAAACAAATAATTTATTTGTAGAAAAGAAAGATACAAAAACACTCAAGTGAGTAGGAGCACCCAACCCTAATAATTTACTCATGTACACCGAACCTGAAAAGGAAGAATCTTCTGCTTCTCATGGTCAGAAACAACAATTTCACAATCAAGAACAAAAGAATTTACATATGGCTTCTTAAATCTGCAATATGAACGTGAATAGAAAAATAGTAAGTGATAAACAATTAAAGTGATTAATAACACATCTTAGGATCACAACACTAGTAAATTATAGCAGAACACGTTAAAGCATTTTAGGAAAAGTTGAAATAGAAAGATTATATTTACTCCCTTACATTTTGCATATTACTTGGTCTAAAAGTCTACAATGCACACCTTTGGCTGCTAATTCTATAATTTTCTATTGTAGGCAGGGCCCCAAAAATGTCGTCTTGCTACGGGTGATGATGATGGTAACCTAGTAGTTGTTGCTGGTGGAACTTGGTACCCTAGTGAAAACTCTTTGATTCATACTTTATCGATGTTGCCCGATCACTATAAGGTCAGCATTGACCATCCATATGAGGAGTACAAATCAGTGGCGTTGCCTGTTCCATCTCCTGATGGTGAAACTAAGCTTGGTAAAGCCAAGGATTACTTTGTGAGTTGGCCTAAATCTATGGTGATTTTTGAGGACGCGGTTAGTATGCAAATCCTTAGCGTTAGTTTATGCTTGTATAACTTTGTTTAATATTTCTAGTGATGGTGGTTATTCCATGTGGTGAGAACTAACCAAGTATAGCTTGATTTTAAACTACGTAGGATGATGTGAAGACAAAAACATCACAAAGCAAAGAAGGTGTATGTAGTTATGACCCTCTCAGAACACATGAGTCACATCCCTCCGACATACCAACTTCTCAAATGGGTGAAGTTCCCGATCTTCCAGACTGTGACTTGTTGCGCATGTTGATGGCTGAGGATAATCATGATAGTGTATGTGTTTTGTTCAAGGCACTGACATTGTATCTCCAAGAAGACCAACATATATATATGTCACATCTACCATCGTTGATGAACTTGTTAGAGGAGTGTGTATAAATGTGTCGGTGATATCTAAAGTTTAAACCAACTTTGTTTAGTTACGTTTATGTTGTTCTTCTGTAAAGGTATTGTGATTTAAGTTTTTTTAGGTTTTGAATTACAGCTACCTCCTTCAAGAATTTATATCTAAATTTGAAGTAATACACATAACCTTCTTGTGTCCCCATAGATTGTTTGGAGCAGAATGCACGGGACGTTTCTTCGATGTAGTGAAGAATGTGCAGCATGCTTTCAATAGAGAATTAAAAAGGAAAGATTCAAAGTCCCATCTAATTTTAGTCCCATACAATGAAAAGTATGAACTGGTTTTGTATTTGCATGCAATGTCTTGTTATATTTGGAATATAATGATCATGTATTTTGATTTTGGTAGCAACCACTAGATTCTCATGGCTATTGATTTATGTGACAACATAATTTATATACTCAACCTATTGACACAATAACCACCTCGTCAACTGAGCTGCGAAAACGTGTTTGATCTGTAAGTAATTATGAACCATCAATCTTTCAAATTTTTTTAGCAACATTTTTAGTATCGTGGTAATTTGTCTTTTGATGTCACTTTCTTCCGCAACATTGAAGAAAGCGTTGATTTATTTTGGTATAACTTTTACATCTTCAATTTTGTTTCAATGCTTACAAGTCGTACATAGCAAGGATCAAAGAAAATTCTAAAATGGTTTTGGAGGTAACACGAGTCGAGGTATACGTGTGACTCTTGTATTTCACTCTTATTTGAATACTATAGAATTTTTTTTGTACAATTCTTATAAGAGGTATGTTGTTCTTACCCTATATTTTGCAACATTGTTAGTGCCCAACAAACCGGTGGGATGGATTGTGGCTATTATGTGATGAAGTACGCGAATAAGATAGTGAAGAAAGTTGGCGAATGTAAGGTGATGTGAAGCAAATAAAGGTAAGTTATGTCATGATTTAATTTGTTGTTTATTAATTAGTTTAGTCTTTGGGTTACAAGTAATCATAGTCGGAGGTTTTTTGGGAATTTGATGAAGTTTCGGAGAGGAAGTGGTTATGAACACCACTTCCTTTTATTCATGTGTTGTTCATTGTATTTGGAGGTTGTGCTTTAACTTTGGTTTGCTAGTGCTATTTAGTACTCATATATGGAGGTTTCTCGGGGTTATGGTGAAGTTTCGAAGAGGAAGTGGTTATGAACACCACTTCCTTTCATTCCTGTGTTGTTCATTGTATTTGGAGGGTGGGCATCAAAACTGTTATCTTCACATGGATACTTTGGATTACTAAAATTTTATGAAATGACTTCTTGCTTAAAAGATAACGGGTGGGCATTCGGAGTAGTTTTAGTTCTGAGTTTCTAATTATTTTGAATTTGGTGTTGTATGAATATGAAGATTGATGCTATGTGTGGTGTAAAATCTGGTTTAATATATGATAAAGGTTGAAAGTATGTCCTATTTGGTCCCTTGAGTTGAGAAAGTGAAATCCCATCTCAAATCCGATGAGAAACTAGTCCATTTGGGAATGGCCCCCTTTTTTTAGTGTTGCCTTTTATTCTTGCCTCCACTTGAGATATTTTTTTCCCTCTATTTGTTAGTGCCGTTGTTTCCCATCGGTGGGTTTGTTTAAGTGTGATACCAAAAAAATTGCCTATATATTTGAAACAAAGTTTGTAGTAAAGTTGCATTTGTCTTGTGGGATTAAGATTTCTGAAAATATTGATGCAATTTGTTTTCCTAAGTTAAAAAAACAGCATTTGAGTAGCATTGCCAATTTGTCTGCTTCCTTAGAAAATTGTTAAGCTATATATTGCCTACTTTTACTGTTCATTTTTATATGCGCATAGCTTGTGATACTAAACCACACTATCATCTTCAAATATATGCTCTAAATTGTGAATGCTAATCTAAATGACATCAATTGTTTAAGGAGTAATGGTTCTTTTTGTTACGTTGTTTAATTACAATCATTGTTATTGTGATTTTGAAGGCTTATGTATGGTGCATTTGAAGAATAATATGCGTTTGCATGTTCTCTGGTACAATGGGATCATTTCTTTGTTATTAGTGCAGTTCTATAGCCGATTCTCTTAACGTTTAATATCTTACATACCTTACTTACATCATTTTATTTTCAATCTTTTGAAGGACTATATTGGAAGATATGCCCCGTAAACCAAAAGAGAGTTGGATGAGGTCCGTGAGCAATAGGCGAGGTTCTTCAGACTAAATTTCTTTTTGACCGATCCTAATTAAATAAAACATGTATTTGATTGCGTTATTGTTCATATTTTTAATTTAGTTATTTCATAAACATCTATCCAAACTGTCGTTGTAAAATATAATTATAAGAATACAAAGTGTATTGTCCATATATGAATCAGTTACAATTTTTAATTAATTAATGAAATATTTATATTAGTATTGTAAATTATACAGAATCGAACAGGGGCAATGGCGGGAGGATGCAAATATATTATTTATTGTGAATATAGAGCCTAAATTACCATTTTAAAATTTGTTTTAGAAACAACACTATTAGTATTGTTTGTTACAAATATGATACTAATAAAGTGTTTTTTGTATCTTTTTTTGTAAAAATGATACAAATAGACAATGTATTTGTATCGTTTTTAAAAAAAAAACAAAAGAAAGGATACTAATAGAGTGTCTATTAGTATCGTTTTTTGTACAAACAGACACTATTAACATCGTTTGTAACAAACGATACAAATAGGATTTCCTATTTGTTACGCCTCCAATTTTATCGTGTGTAAAACGATACAAGTATGTAAAAAAAAACGATACTAATAAGCTATTTTCTACTAGTGTACATCGGAAGCCTTCTTACTTTTAAAACAATGTAAAAAACCCAAAAGAACTTTCAAAAGAAATTCAAATAAAACTTTATTACAACTCAAAACCGAAATAACGACCCTTCAGCCAACTAAACTTTTAAAACTTCAAACCAAGAATCAACAACAAAAATAAACAATATGTCCAGCACAAGTAACAAAACAACAACTGCAAGCACTCAACACTCAATCCCAGCATGATTGACTATGCCCACCTGTACATGTTGCTTTCTCTTTATTATAGACTATTACTCACCATTGAAATGGGTCATCGTAGGGCCAAGACAAAGACAAAGCCATGAAGCAAAGCTTAGTACATAAACACTAAAGACTATGCGCACTAACATGAACAACCTAACAAAAGAATAGACATCACATATTTTCTTACCTTTACCACAACCATGTATGTACATAGAATCATCGATATTATGAATTATTTCTGATATTTAATTGAGGATTTTACATCGAACGAGTTTCCTTTTTCAATATTCGCCCTATTGGGCACCAACATGGGAGCAACTCCAAGAAGGTATTACCTATGTCACTTGAAGTGGTGGAATTCCAGTGCATTTATAAATATGAAAGAATACAACGTCTTGTACCTCAATTAGAAGTTGCAGATACAATTCCCATAAATCCCCCCATTGTTCATACTCAAGGTATATACGTTCCACGATTTTTGATGCAAATCCTCTTTCACTTTACGTGATTATATTATCAAGTTTAATAATTGTCATGACTCACATCAAATCATATAAGAACATTCAAGGCAAACAAGCATCATACACTATATTAATTATCTTTATTATCACGTGATTCTAATATTAATTCTTGGTCCTTTATTTACTTAAACCTTCCTTTACCACACAAAAATTGTGAGTGGCTAATTATTTTCTCATTAAACTTGCTATTAAAATATGTGAATAAATATTCGCTAACTACCTTTCTTGTTAAACAATTAATCAACTTAAATGCTTTTCTTTCCTTATTGACTACTAGTCAAATCCTTTCAAAATGATCAACATTCCAGCATCAATGATGTAATAACAATGCTATAAAAACGGAATGTCAAACTTGATAGCCAATACATACTTGTCATGCAATCATGCCCCCATTACTTCTCATGTAAGTCAGCTCAAGTCGACGAATCAATTACTTTTGATTCTTTAAATTCTATTATGAAGTTTAAACTACTCTAGTATGTATTCTATTCACATGTTTACCTTTAGTACTTAAGTACCTTGTGTTATCACGGTGATTTGCCACTACTCCTAGAAATCGCTTAGTTCGAAGTCTCCTACAAAGGATAAATCGAAACTAATTAAAAACCTCATTGAATAAATTCTACAACTCTAAACCGAATTTTTATGATAAGATTTCATCCAAAACCTTCTCTATATGGTCTCTATTCAATCCTATACTTTATTTTATAGTTTCCTTTTCAAAACACTTGATTTTCGATAATTTTCTAAAAATGACAGCCTTGAATAGTTACCTAAAACTCTTTAAACCTTTCTAAACATTCTAATTTGACCTTAAAGCAACATACTTCTGTTCTAAGATCATCATGGGATGATTTCGTGCCTTATTTTTACTATGCATGAACACGTGATAATAAAAATTAACAGCTATATTTATTAATTCAGAACCTCATTAAAACCCTTTGAAACTTTATAATTGATGCATAAAATACTTTAGTAACATCAGTGTATAATTATACTTTTATTTCATGCGTTAAAACATATTTTTCATGGTTAAAAACATGCTCATAATATTTTTATACTTTTTATTCATAGTTTTAAATTTTGACATCAATAATAATTTACTTTAACACCTCAAAAAACAATTCTATATTTCATAAAATCATGATAAAGTAATACTCTATTATTTTATGATCATAATATAAAAGTTTAGAGCATTAAAATCATAAAACTAATAATTTTCATAAATTTTATAAACCCTAATTTTATAATTTCATGAACAAACTTATAAACATGAATTTGATTTTTTAAACATGATCATAAACTCCAACTTATGATAAAAAAAAATACATTTATAAACATAAATTTAACAAGATTGAATTAAAATAAAAGGGTAAGAAATTTTTTTTGTTTTTGTTTTTTTTAGCTCGATGTATAACCAAGAAAAGGTGGAGGAAGGGTCGGCTGGGCTGCCAGTGGCCGGTGGTGGCGCTGGCGACTGCTGCTGGTCGCTGACGGCGGTCTCAAGTGGGGTCTCAGGCTGCCGCGTGGTGGGCGGTGGTCCGACTAGGTTAGGGTTCCCCCTTTTTTTTTTTCTAAAACTTTTGTTTTCTCTCTCTTTTTGTTGAAATCCTAAATCACTAAATCATCAAATAAATTAGAAAATTCTTATTCAATGGGGTATTTCCTCATCATATCCTCACACTTGGCACATTGCTTCTTTGGTTTCTTGGTTAGACCACAGGACTTTTACTATTTTGACACCTTTTCTACGAGTATAACGAACTTTATTGTCAAGTATTTTAATCGATGTCTCCTCATAAGTTATGCTTTAGTCTAATTCAATCTTCTCAGGTTGCAACACATGTGAATTATCCGACACATACTTCTTTAATTGAGACACGTGAAAAACATTGTGTACTTTGCTCAATTTCATTGGTAAAGCTAGTTTATAAGCAACCTTTCCGACTCTTTGCAAAATCTCATATGGTCCGATGTACTTTGGGCTTAATTTTCCTTTTTTCCCAAACCTCAAAACACATTTCATTGGTGACACTTTCAATAACACCTTGTCACCTACTTCAAACACAACATCTTGACGCTTTTGGTCTGCATAGGGTTTCTATCTATCTTGTGCAGCTTGAATGTTTGCTTGTATCACTCACACCCTATTGGTCGTCTCTTCAATCAACTGAGGTCCTAGAATTACTGTCTCACTTATGTCGCTCCAACATAAGGGACTTCTGCACTTCCTTCCATACAACGCCTCAAAAGGTGCCATGCCAATACTTGCATGGTAACTGTTATTGTATGAGAATTCAATCGAATTCAAACGATCCTCCCAATTCCATTGGAAATCCATCACACAAGCTCTCAGCATGTCCTCTAATGTCAGTATTGTCCTTTCTGTTTGTCCATCGGTTTCTGTAGTATTGAAGTTCTCCTAGACACTTTTCCAAAATTTTGAAATAAACCTAGAATACCTATTTAATAAGATATCCTTTGGAACTCCATGTAGTCTCACAACATGCTTTATGTAATCCTTTGCAAGTTGTTCCATTTTTCAAGTCGCCTTCATCGGTACAAACACTGCCGACTTAGTAAGCCTATCCACCACTGAAATAGGTTGTCGCACACCTCTAAAAAACAAACGAACAATACTAACTAATATAGCTAGGGAACTAGGGATCGAATCCTCAGGTAAGAGATTAAATTCTATTATTTCTAAAAAGTCTAAACTGTGTAATGGACCTTTATGGAATTCTAACTATACTACTAAAAACTAGAAAAAATAATGGAAAACTAAAACTAAAGAAAATAACAAGAAATTACGAATTAAATTCTAATCATGGAAACCTAGGGCGGTCCGTTCACTATGGGCAATCAACAAACTCATAAAACATTCTTTAATCAATTCATTGATTTTCATTGAACTAGGGCTCACTAATTCTGTCGAACTTAGACTCCCTCAAAACTCCTTTAGTGGCTCTCACTTGCATAAATTCGTTTTTGCCTATTATTCAATGGTCTTACTGTGGTAATCTTACCTCTCGGCCTTGATTTCGACAATTACCTAACTCTCAACTAAATCTGTTCCCAATTTAATTGCAATCAACATCAGTCAGTAATAGGAATTCAATTAATATTTAGGAATCATTTAAATAACATAAAACTAATTCATAACATGTTCATAGATCCCCTAGCTCTAGAAAAAGAGACTACTCACACATGATTATCAAAACTAAAACAAAAACAAATTTAATGAACATGATTATAAACATAAACAAATTAACAATAAATTAAAACTAAACTAATTACTAGAAATTAAACTAATAAACTAAACTAAAAAAACAAAATAAATTAAATTCTAAAAAATAAATAAACAAAACTAAAAACTAAAATAAATTGAAAGAGAAAAAGTAAAAAAATTACCAAAAGGAAAGCTTAAATTTGAATTAAATTGACTAGAATTGAATTGTTGAATAACAAAATTAATCTACCAATTCTAGAGAGAGAAAGAGTTTAGGATTCTAATTCTAAAAATATGCCAAAAACTAGTTGGGGTCAATTTCCAATAACATAACCTATTTATAGTACAAGGGCTTTGATTAAAACAAGTCCACGATCAAAAACTGTGGAAAAAAACCAAGCAGACCACAAAACCGGGTCGCTACGCTCGCAACGGTTAAAACGACCTTCCTCCCTACGCTCGTAGGAAGCCTATTTCGCAAACTGAGAGAGCCCTGATCTATGTTGCGGGCGCATAGATCAATGGCATTATAAGGGTTGCACCCGCATGGTTACTCGTATGCAACTTTTTGACGATCTTTTAGAATTCCTCTCTCGATTTCTTCAAATCTTGTTCGTAACTTCTTATACCTTGGCACTCATCCTGTAGACCCAGGGCTTTGGGGGCCCACATGCCCCTTTTATAGACATTGAATTTCTTTAATTTCATTACATAGTGTGAGTATGCTTGACTTAGAGAGTGAGTCTAAAAGCTATAAACCCAAGTAGAGAAATCGCCACCGTCCTCCTTTCGGGAGCTAACGGAACACCATTAAGTAATAGCTCAAGGGAAAAAATGAAAGCTAAGGATAAGGTCTCATATCTTTGGATTTGGAGACGAGGGTGAGGACAATATTAGGTCACAGTGTCCCCCCACATATAGCGGCCTCTACTTGTTGTCATGTGTAATTTCACAATCATAATATCGAATTATAACATTCATATTTCCGGTTTGGACCTACAAACACAGAGAAATAAGGCTAGACGACTTTTTAGTTAATGCACACATAATTTCCGGTTTAATATGCATGGGTGATCGCTTTAGGATTTAATTGATTTTAATCTTTGTTTTAGTTGAGATATGCTTTTAGGTCTTTTGAGCTAAACATGATTTCTATGTGGTTGAAAGCATTAAACATTTAGTATGAATTCAAATAAAACCTAAAGCAATGTTTCTACTTAAGATTGATTTTGAGTTAAGGTCGAACATCAATTAGTCAATGTTACAGGAATATGAATTAAAACATCTCAATTATCTAATAAAACAATTAAATCACATGAACATGCAAACTAACTCTTTGAAGAACTCAAGATGGAGATTTCGATGTGGTTGGCCTCATTTGAAGTACCTTTCCTCCACCTCATTGACAACTTATTTATTTGAATGCTTGAAGAACTTTAATTAGTAATAATAATAAAATTAAATTTTTGTGAAAGAAAGAAGTAAAGAGGCATAGTTTTCGTGGTAAGGCACGAAAACGAGAGAGAGATTTTTAGAGGAAGAGAAGTGTAGTAGAGAGAGTGTGTGTGTGAGTTAAGAAAGAGAATATGTGATTGAATTGTGTTGAATGAAATTCGAAGGAGGGGGTATTTATAGGGTTAGAAGTGATGTAAGCAAGGGCCAGAGTGCTAGAGGAGCGCCATAGCGCTCTGATAAGTGTATTTTATTCATGTATTTTCCTCCTCTTCCCGGTTTATTTTGACTCTAACCTTGGCCCTTCGGAGCTATTTTTGCTAATATTTGGTTGTATGGAGTTGTTTATGCTTTTAGTAACATTTTGCAGGATTTCGGTGTTTTTGCATTGATTCCGAGGCAATTGTATGAGCCACAGCTAGATATGACACTACAAGAAAACGGGTGATTTGCGACGGAATGTTTGCGACGGACACCAAATACGTTACAAATGTCACAAATTTGCGACGTAATTTTAACAATTCCGACAGAATATTGAGAAATATAGAAAAAATTTCAATTCTTTAGAAAAAACTAATATGCGATGGAATTTTCCATCGCAAATTAGAAATTGTTGACAAAATTTCAATTTGTTAGAAAAAATTAATTTGCGACATAATTTTATTCCCTTGCAAATTTTTAGGTTGCGACGGAATTTTGTTCCCACGCAAATCTGAGATGGAAAATTCCGTCGCAAATTAGTTTTTTCTTAAAAAACTGATATTTTGTCAATAAAGTTTTCAAACCCTAACTATTATTGTACTAATACTCCTTCTCTCACACGCCGCTCACTTCCTCAGCACTCTTCTTTTTTTTTTTCACTCATTTCTTTCTCACTTCTTTATTAATTTTGTTGCTGTCATCTTGCTTTCTCAATTTTTTTCTCTCACTTCCTCTCTTCCTTTTTCTTTCTTCTCTATTGCCTTCTTTCTCTCACTCATTTCTCCTTTTCTTTCTTCTCCTTCTTCCTTTTTCTTTCGTCTTCTTAGCTTCCTCCTTTCTCGTTTTTCCATCTTGTAGTGTTAATCATATTTTTTTTAACGCAAAAAAACTCAAGAATTAGTAGAAAATAACAACATCAAACAACCATGAGGTGAAGATCTTGGTTTTTTTGGTCAAATTTGAACACGAAAACCCTAGATCTAAGCTAAGGTTTTTTGTTCAAATTTGTCCAAAAAAATATAAGGATGTTGATTAGTAGTGAAGGTATGTGGTTTTTTTGATTTTCTGTTCGTTTTCCTTTAATTTTTTGCTTCAATTTTGATTGGGTTTTTGTGGTGATTTTTGTTCGAATTTGGGGTTCAAATTTTTTTGAATTTTTGTTCAAATTAGGGGTTTAAATTTGGGGTTTTTGGTGATTTAGGGTTCATGCAAATTTGCGGTTTTTGGTGATTTGTTCGAATTTGGTTAAATTTGTTGATTTTTGTTCAAATTTGGGTTGAAATTTCTCTCTTCGATTTTTTTTGGTTCGAATTGAGGGTATGAGGTTCAAATTGGGGTTTTGATTGTGGTTCGAGTTGGGGGTTTGAGGTGGTGGATCTCGGGTTTGGAGTGGTGGTATGGATTGTTCGTGGGTTGTGGTTTTCGGCTCCAGTGCGTAGGTCTAGGTCTGTGTGTGGGTTAAGGGGTGGTGGGTGTGGCTGTCAGTTTTGGGGTTTGGGCGGATTTGGGGGTTGGTGGGGTTCGAGGTGGGGGACGGGTTTGGGGTTGGTGGGGTTCTAGGTGGGTGGAGGTTAGTCTTAGGTGTTTGTGTTGGCGTGGTGGTTGATTGAGGTGGTGGGGTGGCTATTGCTGCCTCACCGCCTTTTTTTTTATTTTTTGCTTTGGTTTTTCGACATAATTTTCCGTCAAAAATTTCCGATGTATTTTCGTCCGTCGGAAATTTCGTCACAACTCAGGTCATCGGGAAAATGTCAAAATTCTGTCGCTAATTCAGCCGGAAAACTTTTTCGACGGAAATTCCTGTCTTCGTGACCACCAAAATTCTGACGGCCATTTTCCAACGGAATTCCGTCGCAAATGCCATTTGCGATGGAATTACACTTTTTTACGATGGAATTTTGCCGCCGAAGATGACCGGTCTTTTTGTAGTGTGAGAAGCCATGGGTTAGTATTGAAGTATTTTGTGAACTATGATGTAACTTGTATGTGTAGAAGACGAGTTGTCTTGATTTTTGTGAAGAAGAGCTTTTCACCTAGTTAGTCGGGTGGACTTTAGTTAGATTTTTCAACACTCGATCAGAAAACACTAATCGCACCCGATTGGGTGGATTTTGCCCGGGCAGTTGAGTGGTTTGCATGCAAGGTCGAATTCACTCGCTTTGTGAGCCTGATCGGGCAGATTTCACCCAATTGATTGGGCTATTCATCCGGATGGGCTTTCTCTCCTTTTTTGCTCGGAATTTGAAGCTTTTGTATAAATAGCTAATGTTTTTAGGCTTTGGGAACATTACATTACTCTACATTATTATTAGAGCCTAGGTTTTCATTCAGTTCTCTCTCTAGAATTCACTTTGTGAACTCAATTATTCGTTCATTTCATACAATCATTATTCCAGGTTTTAATCAATTTCTTCTCTTGTTTTTACTTGATTTATGTCTTTAGTATATAATTATTAGTAGTAGTTTAGTTTGGTTAATTATTCTTACATCTTGTTTTTATGCCCTAGAATTTATGTTCTTAGTTTCTATAGTTTATGTTAATTGGTTTATTCGATTTAACCATGTGTGTAGTTTAGTTTTTAATATTAATTTGTTTTCTATAGTTTTAATTATGTGTGAGTATTTTAGTTTCTAGGGGTAGGGGATCCATGGATTAGTTTCTTTGTTTAGATTTATGATTAATTAATGTGATTTATGTTATTTCTGAATTCTTATTATTTGTTTATGTTGCTTTCAATTGAACACTGGTTAGGTTTAATTGTTAGTTTTATACTGTCGAAATTGATGCAAAGAGGTAAGATTTCCACATTTAGTTCACAAGTGAGCAAGAGCCATTAGAGGAGTTTTGAAGGTGTCTAGATTTGAGAGAATTAGTGGGCCTTTATTCAGGAAGTCATGAATCTATTAGTTAATTGTTAGTCAGTTCATTGTTCAATTGATTCATGGTGAACCGATGTCCTAGTTTTAGTTATTGGTATATATTCGTGCTTGATTTCTTGTTTAGTAGTAATTAGTCCTTTAGCTAGAAACCAATTCAAAGGCCCTTTACAGCGAAATAACTTTTTAGAGTTAGTAGAAATTTGTTGCTTCCCTAAGGATACGATCCCTACTTCCCTATCTGCCTCAGTTAGAGTTGTAGGTTCTTTTTGATAGGTGTACGACTGTCCCTTTCACGCTCAAGGGTGAGCGCTAGGGCGCCCCACCTACAGCTGGGCGCTCAACATGAGCGTCAAGGCGCTCAAGGTGAGCGCTATGGCATAGCCCCCTTTGGTGCTTGGGCGCCTAGGCATTGCCCTTGCGTCTTCGTGCTCGAGCTCCTAATTTCTTGATTTCACGCAGTGAATATCCGATGCTTCCTTATTTCGTATATTTACTTCCATAAACTTAAATATTTGAATATATTATGAATTAATAAGAAATTGACTTCCATAAACCGGTTTATTCACTTCCATAACCTAGAGTTTCCATAAACCGCACAAATCCTTCTAGAAGGTTCGTCGAATCTGGTCACATTCATACGCTGAATTTAATTTCGTTGACCTTGATGAGCAAGAGTTAGACCATATTGATGATGAATGAGGAATAGGAGAGTCCCAAAAGGGTGTAGAAAGAAAAGCTAAGGATCAATAAAACAAAAATGGGTTAAATTTGTGACTCATGAGTGATGATGTAGTTGGCTAAAAAATGTTAGTTCATATTCAAGTCTATGTCAGGTTCAAAACCAAATAATTTTGCTTCCAAGTTCAATGGATATGACCTCATTAATTACTTTGAAATGGTCAGACCTTGAGGTGAGGCTACATACATATCCTTAAGGAATCAAACCTTCGTAGATCGTGAGAATGTGTGTGATTGTGCCCTGGATTTTGCCTAGGTCGCCCTTTCGGGTTTTCAACCTAGCGGGCTTTGAACATGCTCGAATAGGGTGTTGGCTTGAAGTATGAGGAAGATTTAGGCTTTGATTTTGGAGATTTTTGGAATTTGGTTATAGGTTTTTAACTTTGAGGTTCAACTTGTAATTTTGACTTGGTTGAATGAGGTTAGACTTTTGTTTTGGGTTTGAAATTTGATGGAGTTTTAAGATTTGGAACATTGGGTTTCGGCCTTGAAGTTTGGCTTTGTAGTTGGGGCATGTTGAGGTACGATTTGGAATTTAGTATTGCTTGTAGTTTAAAGGGAAAAGGTTTGTCTCATAGGAGTGTAGATGTTTGACGTTTTCTTATAACATTTAAATTTAATGAATTTTTTTTATATTTTTTTTCTTTTTTTTCTCTTTTTTTTAGCACACATCTTTTCCTATGCACCATGATTGGGTTAACAAAGGTGAGGGAGATGGTGGTAGACTTAATGTTATCAAAAGGCTGAATGATGGGTGCGAACAAAGGAAATGGTTTTATTTGGTAGTGTTTGAGGCTTTTCAAGCATGTCCAATATTTATTAATTATTAATAATTTTTTTATGATTTTATGATTTTTTTTTTCGATGAGTGATGATGAAGTCATTTGAAGCACAAGAAAAAAAGTAAGAGAAATGGAATTTTATTAATTCAGAAATTTGGAGAAATAACAAAACGGAGGCTAAAATGTGATAAATGACCTTGATCCTAATGACATAGCTTGTAGGTTTTACTCATCCTCTTCCAAAGAGTTATCCATGTAATATTTCGTATAGCCACTGGTCCTTTTTTTCCCCTTGATGATATGAATCTAGGTATACATAATCAAAACAACTTCGATGTTTTGATGGAAGCAGCTAAGGCGGAAGTAACCTTGGGTGAGCTGGTGGCTTTTGGTGACACAAGACAATTTGGTGCATCTAAGGCTAATATCTTTGTGTGAATAGTCACATGTACCTAAAATCCGCTGGTGAATATAGTGTTCATGGTAGTTTAGGAGAATAATTTGATTTTCGCCTATGGGTTTTTTCCCACTGTCGTTGCTAGGGTTTTTCTCATTTCAGGCATGGTGTCTTTCACTTGCAGTTGCGTCTTGGTCATCATAATCATTCTAAATTACATGGATAATGGTTTCTTGAAGATTTCTTGATTAAAAGATTGAATCTTGAAGCATTTCTCTAAGATTGGAAAGAAGACTCAAAATTGCGCAAAAAATAGCGAGCTATTATGGCCAGTTTTTTGGGCATTTTTGTGATCTTAGGGAAACTTGTGTGTAACGTGTATTTCCGATAGATTTTGCTGATTATTTTTTTTTGTTCGTTAGTTAGTCAAGATTCTAGAATAATATCTTAGTTTGTTAGAATAATTGCGAGTGGCAAGATCAACTTGTGCAACTTGTGTGCAAGTGAATTTAGTTTATTGTGCAGCTTGTGCAAGTGGCCAAGTTGGACGAATTTTGGAGTCTTTTTCACGTGTTTATGATTTCTTCTTGTGTTAGGAAGTTGTTAGGATTTAGTTTATGGGTTATATTATAAATAGCCTCTAATTAAGTTGTAACAACATATAGTTTGGTGAGTAATAAAATCAACATCGTTTTGTCGTGCGTTTGTCCCTTGTTTTCGTTCAAAAACAATAAACTTTGAGTTTTGTGAATTGGTGCTTAGGCTTTAGATTCACGTGAGAGTGATTTTGAGATTGAGGGTTATTGGATCTTGAATCAATCACAAAATTGTTCGAATGTCCTAGTTCAAATTCTTGGTGTTTCTTTAGAGAATGAATTTGAAACTAGACTCCTTTGATTCTGAGTGGCTTCACTATTCCCATCAGTTGATCAATTCATCTTCGATTTCAATACCAATGTTGTAGACTTATTGAAATGTTTCCAACCCTAAATACTTATGGTGATTCTTGTATACAGGCAATAGGTTTGAAATAAAGATCTTAAGTAGAGATGGTCATGGGTCTAGGACCCGCCCCACACCCTGTGAACCCGCCCCATGTCACCCAGTGGGTCTAGGGCGGATCTAGGTCTAGGTTTAACTAAATCAGTCTGGGTCTGGATCTCAACAATTTGGACCCACACCTGCCCCATGGACCCATTAACAAGTAAACAATCTTTAATGTCCTGGTATGTAATTAATATATAATTATCTCGTATATGACCTCGTATGTAACTAATCTAAACTCGTATGTAATTGATATGATTTATTCTAACTCATTTTGGTTTTGGCTAATTTACTCTTATCTCGTAATAGTACAGAGATTTGAAATTGTATTCACTAGATAAGTTCATAAAAACAATACGATTTAATTTTGTTGCAATAACTGCTATGTAACTTAGACTCATTCATAGACTCACCTAACTCACTAGACCCACCAGACCCGCTAAACCCACAGGGTCTTGGGGAGGGTCCTTATTTTTTAGACCTATTGGATCTGGGGCGGATCTGGATCCATACCCCAAAATCAGGGTCTAGGTCTAGGTCCAGCCTTGCCCGCCCCAGACCCGCCCCATGACCATCCCTAATCTTAACCATCTCCTTTTCAGGAGAAGTAATTACCATTTAAGCAACGGTTTCTCTCCAGCGAGCTAGATACTTGGTGAATCCTTCTTTCTCTTGTTTCTTGAGAATCCTAAGTTCACGTTCGAAAGTCGATGCTTCAGTGTTACGCTTGTAGCGAGTAATGAAGGCATGGATGATGTTCTTCCATGTCACGATTTCCTTGTTAGGAAGAAAAAAGAAACAATTTTAGCAAACGGGTTCCGAAGAGAATGGAAAGATCTTGGGATAAAGCTTTGGATCAACCTTCTTCGTATCCATATAGAAATTGAACCCCCTAAGGAAGTGTAACACCCTGGAATTCCCTAACGTCCTTTTCTAGATTTTCCGGAAAACATATTATAAATATTAAAAAAATAGAATTAATAAAACTCCAAATTAACAAGGAAAAACCAAAGCATTACCGCTACCGTGATAACGGCTAAGGAATTATCAAAGTACTACAGCGGAAGTCTTCAAAACCAAACCAATTTTAAAACTTGAACCTCAAAAACAATCTCAAAACTAAAATCAAACCAACAACCAAGAGAAAATCAACTTACAACTTTATTACACTTCGGAACCATATTAATGGCCCTTCAAAACCAAATGTTTAAACTTAGAAAATAAAGCAACATCCATCAATAGTTAAATAAATCCATAAGCAATTAAATTAAGAAACTACGAAGACTACAATGCAAGCACTCTCACTCCAGCCTAGCATGAAGGACTTATGCCCACTTGTACCTGTAGCTTTTCTTATTCTAGACAACTACTCACCAACAAGTGGGTCATCGTAGGACCAAGTCCAAGTCAAAGCCATGCACGCAAAACAAACTGTGAGCAAAGCTGAGTACATAGCTACTAAAGACTATGCAACAAGACTAAGATAAAATAAAAATAAAATAAAAGCTTACATACACCTTACCGTTGACAACTCTTCACCTGTGCATAGTCTCAACTTAAACAAATTACTTATTAAATTTAAACTTGGATTTCGCATCGAACGGGTTTCCTTTCCTTTAAAATCGCCTTATTGGGCACCAACTTGGGAGCAACTCCAAGAAGGTATTACCTATATCACATAAAGTGACGGAATCACTGCGCATTAAAAATATGAAAGAGTACAACGTCTTGTACTCCAATTAGAAGTCATAGATCTCTGTTCCATACGAATCCCCCCATTGTTCATACTCAACGTATATACGTTCTAAGAGTTTTGGTGCGAATCCTCTTTCACTTTACGTGATTAATCGGTTTAACAATGTTATGACTCACACATAACCACACATAAAAGCATGCATACAATCACACAAGCCATATTAATTATCTTTGATTTTACGTGATTCTAAAAATAATCTTATATGTCCTTTCACTAAACTAAACTTCCTTTACCACACATTAATTGTGAGTGCCTAACTATTTACGTACCTTCTCCTTGACCACACATGAAACTGTGAGTAGCAATGTGTATAAAAATATTTGCTCATTATCTTCTATTAATTATGTGAATAAAAATTCACAAACTACTTTTCTTGTTGATTAAGTTACTAATCAACTTAAATAACTTCTTTTCTTCTTCAATATGCTATTAGCCAATTTTAAACTGATCATAGCATTCCAATTCAACGTTGAAGAATTTATATTATTAAAAATGTGTAATGTCATAACAATATAAATCGTGCTTCTAATAAAACTTGTCATGCATGTCAATTTCAAAATCCAATCAAGTACAACAACATATCATATAAGATCAACCAAACATGAATTCTAAATTCTATGTTTGTCTTTAGTACTTATGTACCTTTTGTTGTAGTGGTGATCCGACACAACTTCTAAAAGTCAACTAGTTCGAAGTTTCCTACATAGAGAAAACCAAAATTAATTAAAACCTTGTTGACTAAGTTCTACAACAACTCTAAACTAACCTTCTACATTGGAAACTTGTCCACAGAATTCCCTATATGGTCTCTATTCAATTCCATTTCTATTGCAAAATACTTGATTTTCGGTAATTTTCCAAAAATGGCAGCTATGTACACGTTCATAAAAACACTCTTAAACCTTTCTAAATATCATATTAATCATAAAACACTATAGTCATGTCCTGAGATTATCTGTTAATAAAAATTCACAGCTTTATTTATTCATCCAGAACTCATTAAAAACTCATGAAAACATCATAAATTCATCATAAAACTCTTTAACAATCTACAAACATCATTATGAAACCAATCTATGCTTTAGAATAATTTTTCATAAAACAAAACATGCTCATAATATCTATTCTATTGATTTTCATGATTACAAAATTTGGACAGCAATATAATTTATGTTTAAAGTCTTTAATAATCAATCTAAACTTCATAAAATCATCATAAATCATAATATTGAAGTTTAAATCATTAAAAACCATAAAATAAAGAATTTCATAATTTTGTAAACCCTAATTCAAAATTTCATGATCAACAAATAAATTCATGGTTTAAACTAAATCATGACTTCATGGAAACATAATTAAAACTATAGAAACATGATTAATCATAAATATAAACATGGATTTGCAAGATTGAATCAAAAAGAAAAAGAGAATAAGAATTTTTTTTTTTAATGAAAGTTTTGAAAAAATACCAAAGGGGAGGAAGAGGGTGGCGCATGGTGTCCCACGGCGGAGCAGCGGCGGCGGCAAGGGGGTTCAGGCACCGGCAAGGTGGCGAAGGGGAGGTGCGCAACAACTTTTTTTTTTTGGAAACTTTTTTTTGGCAAGGTGACTTTTTTTTCCTTTGCTCGAAATTTTTTTTTCTTTTCTCTCTTCTCTCTCTAAATTTTTGGAATCCTAAATCCTAAAGTTGCAAAATATATCTGAATATTGGGGTTTTAAGGGGTATTTATAGGCCCCAAAATAGGACTTGGTGCAATTCCATAAGTTCCTTTAATGCTTGAAATTTCTTTTACGCCCTTGTTTTAAAAAAATTTAGAAAACTCTAAAGATTCTATTTTATAAACTTTTAAAAATATTCAATAAAACATAAAATATTATTCAGATACACAAAATTATTATTTTAATTAGAATTTGTTTAAATTTCCTTTGTTTAATATTTTTATTGAATATAATTTCTCAACAAAAATATTAAAACATACGTATAAAATAAGAAAATAACTTCTTAAAATACGTGAAAATATGGGGTATTACAACCAAGCTTAGAGAATACGTGAAAATACGAAACTTTATGTAAATTATTGCATGGAATTTGATTAGAGAATACATTTACTTCAAGCTTTTTCATTACAATACTATGTTGTAGTAGACTTTAGACATTTAATTCGACCTTTGCTTGACAACTTTTTAGTGAGCAGACATAAAACTTTACTAAAAGGACGTAAAAACTAGTAAAAACTTGCAAAATTGAAGGTAAAAATGCGCGAAATTAGATCGCACTCTACCCCCCTTAAGAATCGAGTTACGTCCCCGTAACTTTACCTACGAACTTGAAATAACTCTGGATACTTTTCTCTCATCATATCATCGGCCTCCCAAGTAGCTTCTTCGGTTTCTTGGTTAGACCACGACACCTTCACAATTTTGACACTTTTCCTACGAGTATCCCTGACCTTACTATCAAGGATCTTAATTGGCCTCTCTTTATAGGTCAAACTCTGGTCTGACTCGATTGTTTCAGGCTGTAAAACATGTGATTCATCCGGAACATCTTTTCTTAGTTGAGACACATGAAAGACATTATGAACTTTGCTCAACTCCATTGGTAATGCTAGCTTATAGGCAACATTTTCAAACCTTTGCAAGATCTCATAGGGTCATATATATTTTAGGCTTAATTTCCCCTTTTTTCTGAACCTCATTACACCTTTCATTGATGATACCTTAAGTAGCACCTTATCACCAACTTCAAACACAACTTCCTAGCGTTTTTGGTCTGCATAAGACTTTTGTCTATCTTGCGCTACTTGAATCTTTGCTTGTATCACCCTTACTTTATCAGTGGTTTCTTCAATCAATTGAGGTCCTAGAATCACTGTCTCACTTATGTCACTCCAACATAAGGGACTTCTACACTTCCTTTCATACAAGGCCTCAAAAGGTGTCATGCCAATACTTGCATGGTAGCTATTGTTATATGAGAACTCGATAAGATCTAAACAATCCTCCCAATTCCCTTGAAAATCCATTATACAAGCTCTTAGCAAGTCCTCCAAAGTTAATATGGTTCTCTCTGTTTTTCCATCGGTTGCTGGATGGAAAGTTGTACTCAATTTGAACATTGTACCAAAGTTCTCATGGTGATGTGGATATTAAGTGGTACTCTCAAATATCACTCAAAACGCACGTGTTTGTCAATTAAATCTCCACTCTTGTATTAATTTAATTGAAGACTGATTAATTAACACACTCCTATAATTAATTAATTAGGATCTAAATTTTTTGATCACTCTTGAGTCACAAATTCATTGACGAAAATCGAACAAATTTAACCACTAAAACTTGCGCAATTTTTCGGAAATTGTAGTATTGAAAAATCAGTGTATAAAACTTTATATAATTTACAAAATATTCCCAAGCTATTTATATAACAACCTAAGACTAAGTTCTAACAACTTTATAAGACTCTAAGAACCCTAAATCACGCCTAAAAACAAGATGAAATTCAGCATACAAAACTCAAAGATGACTCACAAGATAAGAATGCCACATCATCACTGCATCTTGACCTTATCTTGCTTAACAAACTCTAACAACTTATCTAATCAAGAAAATATCCTAACAACATAACTAAATAATTAATTAACAAGATAATCACCAGAATTAAAGCTAAAAATCACGTAAATATCTTGGTGCCCAAGAATTTGGAAAATCATCAAAATTCTCGCCCAAGATTGCTTCGCCAATTTTTGCCCCATTTTCAAGAATTTCCAAGAAACTTCAAGAAATGCTTCAAGATTCAATCTTTTAATCAAGAAACCTTCAAGAATCTATCCTCCATGTATTTTAGCATAATTATGATGATCAAGACTCAACAAGAATTGAAAGCAATGATGTCCAAAATGCGAAAACCCTAACAAGTAAAATGGGAAAAAACTCATGGACCAAACCCACTTGTTCCCTGTAACCACCACTGTGACACTCCTGTGCGTTCAATAATTACTCTCATAGTATTAATGACTCACTCCCAGTGAAAAAGTATTAATGATCAATATCCATAGTGTTGGCTAGGAAGCCATCATTATTTACTAATCTCCATAGTGTCAACCATATCATTGTCACCCATACTTGTGATTTAATCTTAACAAACCAATAGGATTTATTATTAGACTAATTGGCTCATCCACTACTAGTGTATCATAGAATATCTCTCTCGTACTCAAATTCACATAATCTCCCCTGGTTGAAAAGAATTACCCTCAAAGCACATCTTCATAGTATGGCGAGAGATCCCCAATATTGAAAGTAGCACTCATATTACCATACTCATCAGGCAAATCAATTTTATAGGCATATCACCATATACTTCAATCACCTCAAACGTCCATCATCTCTAGGCATCAATTTATTCTTTCGTTTATGAGGAAAATGTTCTTTTCTAAGATAAATCCATACCAAATCACCAGGTTTGAAAAAGTGTGAGTTATGTTCTTGTTAGACCGTCTTCTGTAGAAATCATTCATCTTTAGAAATATTCTTTTTTAACGCTTCACATGTTTTATTGAATACTTCCACTCTTTTTTTGCGCATCCCATGGATTCATCCCTAGCCAAGGGAATCAGATCATGGGCATATCTATGATTCCATACACAATGTCGAATGGGGAACGTCCTGTGGTGGATGAAATAGCTCTGTTATAAGCAAATTCAGAATGGCAGAGGCGCCACATCCCAATCCTTTTGCGTCATACTCACAATCCCCACACAACAGTGCCCAAAGTTTTGTTTGGACTTCAGTCTGCCCATCAGTTTGAGGGTGATAAGAAGTACTAAAATGCATCTTGGTACCAACCATCTTCCACGAACACTTCCAAAAGTGACTCAAAAATCGAATCCCGTCACTCACCCACACTTCTATTAATTCCATGTAGCTTCACAATCTCCTTAAAGTATGGATCAGCAACATGTTGAGCATCAAGTTTTATCATCGCCACAAAATGCGCCATTTTAGAGAACCCTTCAACCACTAACGTTATTTAATCACGTCCCTTTGTGTCCAAGGAAAGCCAATTATAAAATCCATGCTGACACTATCCCAGGGTGTATCAGGAACTGATAATGTGTTGTACAACCCTTTGACAAAAGTAGACTTCGCTCTTTGACATGTAGCACATATGAATTGACTGAGTGAATATTACCTAACATTTAGGCCAATAAAATATTCACTCACCATATCATAAGTCTTAGAATTCCAAAATTTCCACACAAGTGCGCCACTATGAGCCTCCGTATCAGCAATTCACGAACTCCACTCTTAGGAATGCACAGTTTGTTGTTCCTGAATAAGAAACCATCTTGAATTGTGTAGTTCTGAGGGGTGTTAATATCTGGCAAATCCGAATCACTGACATATATTCTTTCAGGTGCTCAAATCTAAGGACTTAGTATCAACCATAGCAAGAGATATGATCTCCTTGATAATGCATAGCTACCACATTATTCTGCCTTCTTTGTACTGGATGAAAAAGTGAAGATTGGACAAATTCACCCTCTTGGCATTTTGTGGCTGAGTTTTTGTTGAATTAATATACTTCAAGGCTTCATGATCTGAATGCAGAATAAAAGGTTTAGGGCGCCATATGCGACGGATCCAGTGCTCAAACAATTGCATAAAATTCACGAACTCATACGAAACAAGGTGTGATAACTTCGAAGGTTGATAATGGCTTCTAAGAATGACGTAAGTATGGGGGAAATAAGGCTTATAGAGATTCAAGGCTTTGGATCTTCAAAGACTCATATGGGTGTGTATGTGGACATATGAAAATACTTGATCATTGAAGCATGAGGAATGGCGGAATAGGGGAATAAGTTGGTTTTGCCATGAGTTTATCGCACTTACTTGATAGGGTTTTCTCATTTTAGGCATTGAGTCTTTTTATTTCTTGAAGTTTTCACTCCAATACAGACTTATACACAGGACATAAATTCTTGAAGGTTTCTGAATAAAGATTGAATCTTGAAAGGTTTCTTGAAGATTGAAGAAAATCACAAAAATGCGCAAATTTGGACGAGGCTTTTGTGGCGTCCATTTTGACGATTTTTGGTTGATTTGGGTAGATCATATTTTGTGTAATTCTGGTTGTAATTTTTTGATTATTGATTAGCAAGGGTATGATAAGTTTGGTTAGGATATTTTTTGTTAGAACATGGTTGTTTAGGATTTGTAGCAAGTTGCATGACATGCAGTGATGTGAAGTGGCATCTTTATCTTATGAGTCAAGGATGGTCACTATGATTAGGACGATTTTGCCTATGCTGTGCATGTGTTTTAAGCTTAGTTTTGTTAGGATTTTTTTGATGATTATTCCTATAAATAATCTTAACATAGTTTGTAAATTCAGATTTGTGAATCCAATAAACAATTTTTTGTTTTTTTAAGTTGTTATTTGTCCTGCAAACAAACATAAAACCGAAGTGTGGAAATTTTGAGTGTGAGGAAATTTCGAACACTTTGAAGATTTGGTGCTTAGGCTTTAGACTCTTGTGAGGATAATTTTACGAATTGAGGTGCATAGCTTTAATCAATTCACAAAATATTCGACCTAGATCGTTTTTCTTGGTGTTGGCTTTAGAGAAAACTAAAATATTTTCTATTTTGTGAGTGGCGATTTTTCCATCAATTTCACATTAACTTTTGGTGCTCTCATTGAGGGACATTAATCCTCAAGGTTTGGTAACTCATTGTTGAAACAAAGGCAATCATGTCAGCTGTGATGAAGTGTACTCCTAGGCCACTACTGAAAGAATTGCGCAAAGACATAGAGGAGTTGAAGGCTATGTTGAGCCACATGAAGGATTTGCTGAAAAATTAATGTCACCTAGCAAGTACAAGGGTGGAAGTAAAGGGGAGACAGATCTAGTTCTGATATGAGCAAGCAAGCTTAAGGAGTACACGTAAACCAAAGAAAGCATTAATCATCAAGTTCTAGTAATGAAGAACCTACGAGTAGGGGTAAAAAGAAGGATAGGTCTAGGATGTGATCGCAATCTTAAGTAGATATTCCTGAATTCAGTGGAAGTTTGGATCCTGAAAAGTTCCTGGATTGGCTAAGAAAGATTGAACGAATTTTCAAGTATAAGGAGTATGATGATCGAAAATCATATAAGATTGCGGAACTAAAAGACTGGCTTAGCTAGTCTATGGCTTGAAGGTTTGCACAAAGAAGAGAAAGAAGGATGGGAAGTCTAAAGTATCCACTTGGACGAAATTAAAGAAGGAAATGAGGGACGTTTTGTTCTCAGGATTACGAGCAAGCAACTTATAAGATGGATACTTTAAAACAAGATCGAAAATCAGTTGAAGAATAACATCTAAATTCCTCAACTGATCACCATCTGCAATCTAAAGAAAGGACGATCATCAAGTTGCTCGTTATATTGCTGGCCTAGATGAAAGAAAAGAGAAAAGGTGGAATTAAACCTTACGGACTTTTGATGAGTTTGCAAGGTTGCATCTAGGGTTGAAAAGCAATTTTCGAAAAAAAACAGTTACTTTTTCGAAACCCTTGTGAAGAGGGAAGGTGTCGTTGTTTCATTTAAACAAAATTTCGATTCCACTTCGAGACCTCCTCTGTATATCAATGATATAAAGGCTCTACTACTAAGCTCGAAACCCTGATCAACGTACATGCTCAAGTGCAAAGGTCAAGGTCATATCCAGAAGGATTGTCCTCATTAAAGAATTCATACTACTCGAAATTGGGCAGGTGATGAAAACTTTGAAGAAGAGGAGAATGAAACGTAACAACAAGAAGATGCGCGTGAATTATGATATACAGGAAGAGGAGATTGAAGAGATTACTACTGAGGTGAATGGCCAGATTTTAGTTCACACAAGGGTTTGAATCCAAAGTTGCGCCACCTACGAGAAACCAGAGGGATAAGATTTTCATCACCAGGTGTAATATTCTAGTAGGAAGATTGTGTGATCCATAATGATTCAAGTAGTTGCACTATGTGGTCTCTACTGTATTGATCAACAAATAAAGAGATTCCTACCACTGAACATCCTCAACTTACAAGTTACAGGCTCAGTAACACAAGTGATGTCAAGGTGAATAAACAAGCTCTGGTTAGTTTTAAGATTGGAAATTTCGATGATCCAGTGCTTTGTGATTTATGTCTATGGAGCGTGTCGTTATTGCTGGAAGACCATGGCAGTAGATAGATGTGTCAATTTGGGTAGTAGAACAAAATATACATCATTAGAAAACAGGCACAGAGGAAACCAATTGCGTTGAAACTTTGGAAGGCTCAAAATTTTCGAAGGATGTGAGGAATAAAAGGGTTTTGTTATTGGATTGATGAGAAGCCATGGTGCAAGGGTGAAGAGTGAGAAGTTCTAGGTGTTAATGGCTAAGGAGTTCAAGAGAAAGCACGAGCATCCCTTGAGTTGTGCCCCGTATTGCACGAATTTTAAGACATATTTTCTGATGAATTGCCGGGGTTGCCACCCATCAGAGGAATTGAAACATCAAATTGACTTGGTTCATAGAGCTTAGTTCCTAATAAACCATCTTACAGGTGCAATCCAGAAGAAGAAACTAAAGAGATTCAACGCCAAATCGAAGAATTAATTGAAGAGGGTATGTCAAGGAGAGTATGAGTCCATGTGCAGTACCAACATTGATGTTTCTAAGAAGGATGGATCATGGAGAATGTGCATTGATTCTAGAGCTGTGAACAACATCACCATCAAATACAGGTTTCCTATTCGTCTCGCATGATTATTGGATGAATTGTTTGGCTCGCAAGTGTTTACAAGATGATGGAGGAGTGGTTACCACAAATTCGAATGAAAGAGGGTGGTGAGTGAAAAACAGGATTCAAAACTAAACTAGGAATTATGAATGGTTAGTTATGCCTTTGGTCTTACTAACGCCCTAGTACTTTTATGAGATTGATGAATGAAGTTTTGAAACCTTTCATTGGGAAATTTGTGGTTGTCTACTTGGATGATTACTGTGGTATAGTGCAAGTGTGGAAGATATTGCAACATCTAAGAGAAGTGTTCGACTTTGGGAAGGAGAAGTTGTATACTAAGCTCAAAAGTGCTCGTTCATGGTCTCTATATGAGGTTTCTAGGTTACATTGTTTCTAAAAATGGTGTGTCATTGATCCTTCGAAAGAATAGCAATATTAAATCATGGTCAGTTCGAAATCCTATGACTGAGGTGTGTGCTTTTCAGGGTTAGCTTATTTATATAGAAGATTTGTGAAGAATTCTCTCTGTAGTAGCTCCTATGACAGAGTGTATAAAAAGAACAAGGAGAAGTTTGAATGGACTAAAGATGCGCAAAAGGCATTCGAATTGGTGAAGAAATTGCTTTGTCAAGCTCCTATTTTAGCTTGACCAGACTTTTCCAAAACTTTTGAAGTTGAGGCAGATGCTAGTGGCGTGGGGATTGGTGCAGTGTTGGGTCAAGGTAAGCGGCCTATAGCTTATTTCCGTGAGAAATTGAATGGAGCAAGGTTGAACTACTCACTATGACAAGGAATTCTAGCTATTGTTCGAGCATTGGATAACTGGAGTCATTATCTGTGACCAAGAACTTTGTATTGCATTCTGATCATGAGGCTCTGAAGCTATTAATGGCTAACATAAACTCAATCCAAGAATGCTAAGTGGGTTGAATTTTGCAGTCGTTTCACTATTTATCAAAGTACAAAGAAGGCAAATATATGTGGTTGTTGATGCTCTATCAAGGAGGTATGTTAAGGTGTTCTTAATTTCAATTTCTTGGGTTGAAGTTAATTACACATATTATGAGCAAGATGGAGATTTTGGTCCTATTATTACACAACTTACGAAGGGGCAATGGGGTCTTATGTGCTACATGATGGATTGTATTCAAAGGGAATCTACTTTGCATCCCTAAGTGCAGTATTCTTTGAATTGCTCATTAGAGAGGCGCCATGGGGGTGGAATTACAGGTCATTTTGGTATTACAAAAACATTGACAATGTGCAGGAAAATTTCTATTGGCTAGAATGATTGCAGATTTGAGAGTCGGTAATCTCAACGTGTGTTGTTTGTCCGAAAGCCATGGCATCCTTCCATCAGGGATTCTACACACCATTGCCATGCTAGAAGCCCTTGGAATGATATATCTATGGATTTTATGTGTTTTGCCTAGAACTGCAAGGAAAGGATGTAATGGTTGTGGTTGACAGAGTTTTCGAAGATGGCTCCTTCACTACTTGTCACAAGACTGATGATGCTGTGAATGTTGCGGAATTGTATTTTTGAGACATTGTTAGGTACATGGGGTGCCGAAACAATTGTAAGTGACAGGGAGTTATTTCTGGAAATCATTGTGGCCTTGATAGGCACGAAGCTATCTTCAATACTTCTTATCATCCACAAACAAATGGTCAAATTGAAGTCACACGACCCCTGGCGTTCACTTCGTGGATTGGAAGCAAGACCACAAAGGATTGGGACTTGAAGTTAGCTCATGCAGAGGTGGCTATAATCGTTATCTAATATGCAACTAAGCATTCACTTTTGAAGTTGTTTATGGAGTCCATCCCCAGCTACCTATTGATTTCGTGGCTATTCCAAAGGTGAGCTCGTTCATAAAGATGCTAGCTAAGTTAAAATGTGCGAAAGTTAATGATATCACAAGACAAGAGCTAACAGCATTAAATCAAACACACATACAAGGAAGTAGATTTGGTATGGTTACATCTAAGGAAGGAAAGGTTCCTAATACAAAAGAAGAACAAACTAATTCCTAGGTGTGATGGACCACAAAATCGTGGCAAGATAGGGAAATGCAATAAACTCAGAATTGCCAGGTGAATATGGTGTGCATGTACGTTCAACATTGGTGATTTGTCTCCTTATGTTCCTGATGGTAAACTTCGAGTTTTGAGGATAAACTCTTTTGAAGAAGAGGAGGTGATACAAAACAAGGTGATAACTTGAAGGTTGGATAATGGTTCTAAAAATGATGCAAGTATGGAGGAATAATGCTTATGTGAGATCAAGGCTTTTGGGATCTTCAAAAACATCATCATGGGTGTGTATGGTGACACATGAAATACTTGATCATTGAAGCAAAGGAAAAGAATGCGGAATTAGGCGAATAAGATGGTTTTGCCTATGAGCTTTTTCCCACTTCATTGAATTTTCTCATTTTAGTCATTGAGTCTTTTATTCTTGAAGTCTTAATCTTCATTTAGAGACTATACAAATGGATAATAACTTCTGAGGTTGTTATTAAATATTGAATCTTAAAAGTTTCTTGCAGATTTGAGAAAAATCACAAAATGCGAAAATATTGGACGAGGCTTGTTGTATGAGCATGATTTGACGATTTTTGGTTGATTTGGGGAGAATCATATTTTTGTGTAATTCTAGTTGTAATTTGGTTGATTATCATGATTAGCAAGGTAAAATAAGTTTTTAGGATTTTTTTTTGTTTCGATATAGTTTGTTAGGATTTGTTAGCAAGTTGCTGACATGTAGTGATGATGTGGCATTCTTATCTTGTGAGTCACGGAGTGGTCACTAGATTTGAACGATTTTTGCTATGTTGTGAGTGTCTTAAGCTTAGTTTGTTAGGATTTTGTTGATGATTATACTCTAAAAAATCTCAACATTAGTTTGTAAAAATTAAGATTAGTGAATTCAATAAACATTATTGTTTAGTTTTATTTGTTTTCTACAAAACAACACAAAACCGAAAGTGTTGAAATTTCGAGTGTGAGGAAATTTCAAACACTTGAAGAGCTGGTGTTAGGATTTAGATCTTGTGAGGAATTTTAAAGAATTGAGGTGCATAGCTTTAATTAATTCACAAAATATTCGACTTAGATCGTTTTTCTTGGTGCTTGCTTAGAGAAACCGAACTAGTTTTCTATCTTCTTGAGTGGTGATATTTCCATCAATTCACACTCACGATATAATTGATTATTTTGGCACCATCAGCTTCTCACTGAAGTATGAACAAGCTTCCTTTCCGAATTAGTATGCTCTATGTCCCACACCACTAGCACCAAATTCAACCTCAAATAACTTATCAAAATCAGGCAACACCAGTATTGGTGCATTACAAAGTCTCTCTTTCACTATCAAAGGCCCTGTGCTGTTGGTTCCATTTGAATTTCCTTTCTTATCAATTACGTAATAGGACCATGTGATGTAGAGAAATTTTGAATAAACTTCTGTAGAATGAAGCTAGCCATAAAAAACTTCCTAACTTCATGAACATTGGTAGGTATCTTCCAAGTTTTAACAGCTTCAACATGGATGGGTCCACTATGATACCTGCGCCACTAACAATGTATCCTAGGAAAACAATCTTTTCCTCCAAGAAGTCACGCTTTTCTAGCTTCAATATATTTTTGCTCGATAACTACTAAAACATTGTCTCAGATGGTCTAGGGTGTCATGAAGATCTTTATCTATAAACAAGAACATCATCCAAATAGACAACAATAAACTTGTTCAAAAACGGCCTCAATACCTCATTCATCAACCTCATGAAGGAACTTGGTGCATTGCATAGACCAAAGGCACACCAACAATTTATATAGACCCTGTTAGTCTTAAAGTAGTCTTCCATTCATCCCCTTATGAATTTCATCAGATGCTCACTTCTCAGATCTATTTTGAAAAACAAGGCTGCACAATGTAATTCATCCAAAATCCTGAAGTATAGGCATAGAAAATCATATACTTTGATGGTTATGTTATTCAACTGCCCTAAAATCAATGCACATCTCCAGGAGCCAGCTTTTTTAGGCACCAATAAAGCCGAAACTTCACATGGACTCATTGATTATCGAACTAACCCTTCTGCATCAATTCATCAATCTGGCATTGGAGTTCTTTAGATGCCTCAGTCACATTATGCAGGTTTTATTAGGAATTGTAGCTCTAGGTATGAAGTCAATTGCATGTTCAATTCCTCTGATTGGGGGTAGTTATCAGGGAAGCAAAGGAGTGAGGTGCAAATTGTAGTACTTATTGATTTGCTTCCTTAAAAAAAAAAGAATAAATGCAGGGTCCCTTGCTCCCCATCTTCTCAAAATTCCTTAGTATAGAAAGGAATAAACTGTTTTTTTTGGTCCTTCCCTAAGATGGAGTCAGGTAGGAGATTGATTCGTTTCTTATCCTTAAAAATGAGTATACATTCGATTTCCTTGTTTGCATCTTCCTATCATATTTCCATGGTATTCCCAGAAGCAATTGGACGCAGTCATAGGCACAACATAACACCAACAACTGTCAGTTGTATAGTCCAATTGTAAAATTGATCAGTGCTTGTTTCTGTACTTCAATTCTTTGTATCATCGCCAATTCAATTTAGAAGGACTATTATGGTCACTTTGCGTCAATTATAACCTTTTTTACCAGATTTCGATGCTACAATCGTGCAAGACCACTGTCAATGATTAAATTGCATAGGTAGGGACCAATCTTAAAACATGTGAATAGCTTTCTCTCTGCGTTGCATGTGTTTCGATACTGAATGCAATGCTCTTCTAACCACAAAGCTTCGCCACTGGAGCATGGAGGTGATTCACAGTTTCTAGGGTGTCTCATCAGAATCCTCCCCTCTCTGGTTTGAATGATGTCCTCATCATCTTCAACCACAATCTGGGAAATTTCTCCTCAGTTGCCCCATAATCTAGCTTGTTCCGTAGCCAATGTGTGCTTTGAGTACAAGCTGAAGCAATGTGACCATAACCTTGACATTTTAAAACATCTCCTTCGTTCTTCATATTCTGCTTTTGAACCACTTATTTTGGTTTGTCCCCTGAAGAGCTAGGGAGCAGGTACTTGGTTGTTTGTGGTCTGTATGATTGCTTTGCAGTTTATCCGGAGGAGTAGTTTGAATTACCAATGAAAGCACGAAATTTTGGTGTGGATCCCCCTTCACACGTGTTTCTACTTATAAAGCCACTTGGAGAGATATCAAAAAGAATTGTATTGAGCCAGATCGAGCTCCTTATCCATATTTTTGTTCAAGCCTTTCAAAAACCTTTCCATCTTCATAGTTCTCTTCCTCTATGTCACAAGCAAAGATAAACCTTCAAACTCTAAATATATACGAAACACTCATAGTGCCATGGTATAGAGAGAGACAGCTTGACATAATTTCTGATCAAAGTCAAAAAGGAACAAATTTTGCACACAATTTCTTCTAAGGTGAGACCAGGTAACAATTTTGATTTGTTTTGGCGTTTTTCTTGGTTAATGACTCACTACCACAACATTCGCATCTGGTCTCGTCTGATGTAACAATTTTAAAGGTTCTTTATCATCAAAACTTTTATACTAGCAATTCTCCTACATGTCTTCTCCATTCAAGATAGTCCCTGGGGAACCTGGCTAGTGAAGTCATAAGTTTAATGCCACGATCATCAAAATTGGGCTGCTTTTATGACGTTTTTATGGGAGTCGAAGAAGAATCAAGGAAGAGAGAGAAGAAGAACGTGTGAGACCTTCATCATCATCATCTCCCACGGAAAATAGATCACAGTTGAGGATCAACTTTGGGCAATTCACGAGCCAAACACAGATGAGGACATTTATCCTGCTTTTGTGCCATCCATGGCTTTATGTTTTGTAATCATATATTAGGATTTTTTGTCTTGTTGTGTCAAATTGATTCCCCCATGATGGATCGAAAAGCCTTTGATTACACCGTATGGAGCTGCTGAGCAAAAGTAGTCTAATAAAACATCATATTGGGCTGTTAAGGCATAAACCAGGTATGGGTGATAGCGATTGTGGTTGACATTGTGGAGGGAGATTGTGCATGGTGATGGCTTCTAACCGATACTAGGAATTGTCATTAAGTACTTTGTCAATGGCAGTAGAGTGTGGTCATAGTAAACCTATGATTATCATTAATGCACATCCACAGGCATGGATCAAGTGGGGTCTTACAGGAGGAAAAAGTGGTGTTGGTCAATGGTTTGTTTCCCATTTTCATCTGTTATGTTTCTCAGTTTGGACATAATGCTTTCAATTCTTGGGAGTCTGATCATCATAATTATGCTTACATATCAGGAGGAAGATTCTTGAAGGTTTCTTTATTAAAGATGAATACTTGAGCATTTCTTGGCAAGGTTTCTTGGGATTCTTGAAAATGGCGCAAAATTGGCCGAAGCCACTTAGGCGAGAATTTTGACGATTGTCCAGTTCTTAGGAATCACGGTACTTTGCGTGATTTTTAGCTTGAATTTGGTGATATATTGTTAATTAGTTATTAGTTGAAGTATTAGGATATTTCTTTAGATGAGAAGTTGCTTAGAGTTTGCTTTAAGCAAAGAAAATCAAGAGGTAGTGATGATGCGCAATCTTCTTGTGTGCGTCACCTTGAGTATTAGTATGCTGAATTTCGCTTAGGGCAGTGATTAGGCGTCTTAAAGTCTTAGAAAGTTGTTAGAAACTTAGTCTTGGTTGTTATACAAATACCTGGGAGTTTTCGTAAAAATACATAAAGTTTATATTGAATTTCAATTACCACAATTTCGCGAAAAATTGTGCGCAAGTTAGTGATTAAATCGTGTGCGATTTTCTTCAAGAAATTTGGAGTAAGAGTGATAAACAAATTTAGATCAAATTATATAATTCCTGAGGTATTAATTCATATTCTTCACAGTAATTA
>PYUH01000655.1:10203-14483 GCA_016808085.1 Suaeda aralocaspica | reverse complement strand
TGTTGTGCTGTTGTTGTTGTTGCTGGTGTGGTGTTGTTGTTGTTGTTCTTGTTGCTGCTTTGTGTTGTTGGTGTGATGTGGTGATGTTGGTGGGTGGTGCCTGTTGTTGTTGTTGTTTGGTTGTTATTGTTGGTGTGTGCGTTGGTGCTGTTGTGTGCTGTTGATGTTCTTTCCTGTTGGGCTGTTGTTGTTGCTGTTGTTGGTGTTGTTGTTGCTGGGTTGTTGTTGTTGTTTTGGTGCTGTTGTAATTGTGTGTTGTTGTTGTGTTGTGTGGAGTTGTTGTTGTTCCTTTGTTGTTGTGCTGTTATTGTTGGTGGATTGTTGTACTATGGTGTTGGTTTTGTGCTCTCAGTGGTGTTGGTTGTACTTGGTGTTGGGTAGGTTTGGACTGTAGGTGTTGGTGTTGTTGATTGTTGTTGTGTTGTGGAGGTGTGTGAGGTGTTGTGTGGTGTTTTTGGTTGTTGGTTGGTGTGTGTTGGTGGCGTGGTGGTGGTGGGTGGTGGTGTGTTGGGTTGTGGTTCTTGGTGTTGTTGGTTGGTGAGTTGTTGTTGTGTTGCGTTGTTTGTGTTGTGTTGTGTGGAGTTGCGTTGTTGTTGTTGTTGTTGTTGTTGTGTTGTTGGGTTTGCGTTGTTGTTTGTTGTTGTTTGTTGTTGTTGTGTTGGGTGTTGGTGTTGGTGTTGGTGTTGTTGTTGTTGTGTTTGTTGGTGGTTGGTGGTGGTGGGTGGTGGTGGTGGTTGGTGCCTTGTGTTGGTGTAGGGGTGTGGCTGTTGTTTTGTTGTTGTTTTGTTTTTGTTGTTGTTGGAGTTGTGCCTGTTCCTAGTGTTTTTTTGTCTGTATTGTTGGGTGGGTTGTGGTTGCTATGTTGTGGTTAGTAGTGCTATTAGTGGTGTGGTGCCTTGGTGTTGGGTGTAGTTGGTGTGTTGTTGTTGTTGTTGTTTTTGTTGTGGTGGTGGTCGGTTGGTGTTGGTGCTCTTGGTGTTTTGTAGGTGTTGGTTGTTTGTTGTTGATGTGCCGTTGTTGTTGTTGTTGCTGTTGTATGTAGGGGTTGTTGGTGGTTGGTGTTGGTGTTGTTGTTGTTGAGGTGCCGTGTTGTTGCTGTTGTTGTCTTGGTTGGTGTTGGTGGTGTTGTGTGTTGTGTTGTTTTTGTTGATGATGTGTTGCTGATGTTGTTTGTTGCTGTTGTTGGTGTTGTGTTGTTGTTGATCTGTTGCGCTGTTGTTGTTTGGTGGTGGGGTGGTGCTGTTGGTGGGTGGTGCTGGTTGTTTGTTGGTGGTGGTGTTGGTGCTCTTGGTGTTGTGTAGGTGTTGGTGTTGTTGTTGTTGTTGGTGTTGTCTGTTGTTGCTTTGTTTGCTGGTGTTGCTTGGTGTGCGTTGTTGTTGTTGTTTGTGTGTTGTTTGTTGCTGTTGGCTGTGTTGCTGTTGTTGTTGCTGTTGCTTTCCTTTGTGTGCTGTTGTTGTTTCTGTTGTTGGTGTTTTGTTGCTGTTGTTTGTTGTTGCTGGTGGTTTGTTGTTGTTGCTGTTGCGTGTGGTTGCTGTTGTGGTGGTGTTGTGTGTGATTGCCTTGTGGTGCTGTTGGTGCATGGTGCCTGTTGTTGTTGTTGTTTGTGTTGTTATTGTTGTTTGTTGTTGTTTTGCTGTTGGTGCTGTTTTTGGTGTTGTTGCTGTAGCTTTTCTCTTGGTGCTGTTGTTGTTGCTGTTGTTGCTGTTGTTGTTGACTGTGTTGTTTTGCTGTGTTGGTGTTGTTGTTCGTGTTGTGCTGTTGTCTTGATTGCCTGTGGGGTGTGTTGTTGGGTGGTGTGTTGTGTGCTTGTTGGTGGTTGAGTTTTGTTGTTGGTCGGGGTCGTTGCTGTGTTTCCTGTTGTGTGTGTGTTGTGTTGTGGTGGTTGTGTTGCTGTTTGGTGATGGTGTGCGGTTGTTGCCTTGCTGGGCGTTATGTGTGATTGGTTGTTGTTGTATTGTTGTGTCTGCTGTTGGTTGTTGTGTGTTGTGCTGTGGTGCGGTGTGGTTGGTTGGTGGTTTGCTGTGGTGTAGTTGTGTGTTGTTTTGTGTTGTATTGTTGGTTGTGATTTGGTGCGTGTGTTGGTGGCTGTTGCTGTTTCTTTTCACTGTTGTGTTCTGTTGGTTGTATCGTTGTTGGTTTGTTGTTGCGTGTGGTGTGTTGTTGTTGGTTGTTGTGCTGTTCATGTTGGGTTGTTGTTGTGTGTTGTTGGAGTTGTTGTTGTTTACTGTTTTGTTGTTGCTGTTATTGTGGTGGAGTTCTGTTACTATGGTTGTTGGTGTTAGTGTTATCAGTGGTTGGTTGTGCTCTTGGTTGTTGGTGTAGTTTTGATGTAGGTGTTGTTGTTGTTGTCGTTTGTTGTTGTTGGAGTTGTTGCGTTGTTGGTGTTGTTGTTGTTGTTGTTGTTGGTTGGTGGTGGTGGTGGTGTGTGGTGGTGTGGTGTTTGGTTGTTGTTGTTGGTTTTGGTTTGTTTTTGGTGTTGCCGTTGTTGTTTGTTGTGTTGTGTTGGTGGTTGTTGCGTTGTTGTTTTTTGTTGTTTTTGTTGCTGTTGTTTGTGGTGTTGCCATTGTTGTTGTTGTTGTTGTTGTGTTTTGTGTTGTGTTGGTGTTGGTGTTGGTGTTGGTGGTGTTGTTGTTGTGTGGTTTTTGGTGGTGGTGGTGGTGGTTGTGGGGTGTTGGTGCTCTGGGTTGTTGGTTTAGGTGTTTGGTGCTGTTGTTGTTGTTGTTTTGTGTGTTGGTGTTTTGGAGTTGTATTGTTCCTAGGGTGGTTGTTGTTGTTGTGTTATTGTTGGTGGAGTTGTTGTTATGTGGTTGGTGGTGTTAGTGATATTAGTGTGTTGGGGCCTTGGTGTTGGTGTAGTGTGGTTGTGTTGTTGTTGTTGTTGTTTGGTTTTTGTTGTTGGTGGTGGTGGTGGTGTTGTGTGCTCTTGGGTGTTGTTGTAGGTGTTGGTGTTGTTGTGTTGTATGATGTTTGCCGTTTGTTGTTTGTTGTGTTATTGTAGGTTTGGTGTTGGTTTGGTGTTGTTGTGTTGATGTTGCCGTTGTTGTTGCTGTTTTGTTTGGTGTTGCCGTTGTTGTTGTTGTTGGTGTGGTTGTTGTGTTGTTGTTTGATGTTGTTGCTTGTGTGGTTGTTGTTAGCCTGTTGTTGGTGTTGTTGTTGTTGTTGTGTTGGCTTTAGGTTGTTGTTGGTGGGTGGTGGGGGCGTTGGTGGTGGTGTGTTGTTGTTGTGGTGGTGTTGGGGCTCTTGGTGTTGGTGGTAGGTGTGGTGTTGTTGTTGTTGTGTGTTGTCGTTGTTGTTGTGTTGTTGTTGGTGTTGTTACGTGTTTGTTGTTGTTTGTTGTTGCTGTTGTTGTTTGCTGTTGTTGTGCGTGTTGTTTGTTGCTCTTGTTGGATGTTGTTGTTGTTGTCTGTTGCTGCTGATTGTTGTTGGTGGTGGGTGGTGGTGCTGTTGTTGGTTGGTGTGATGTTGTTTGTGTTGTTGTGTGTATTGTTGTGTTGTTGGTGTGCTGTGGTGCTGTGTGTTGGCTGTTGCTGTGCTTTTCCTGTTGGTGCTTGCTGTGGTGTTGGTGTTGGTGCGTTTTGCTGTTGGTGTTGTGCTGTGTTGTTGTTGCTGTTGTTGTGTTGTTGTTTTTGTGTGGTGCTGCTGTTGTTGTTGGTGGTGGGTGTGGTGCTGTGGTGGTGGTGCTGTTGTTGTTGTTGTTTTGTGTTGTTTGTTGTTGTTGTTGTGGTTGTGCGTGTTGGGCTGTTGTTGGTGCTGGGGGTGTTGCTGTTACTTTTCTGTTGGTGCTGGTGTGTTGCCGTTGTTGGTGCTGTTGTTGTTGTGGTTGTTGTTGTGTGGTGATGTTGTCGTGTGTTGGTTGTAGTTGTTGTTGTTGGAGTTTGGTTGTGTGTCCTGTTGTTGTTTGTTGCTGTTATTGTTGTGGGTGCTGCTGGTGACTGTGGTTTTGTTGGTGTAGTGCTATTAGTGGTTGTTGGTGCTTTGGGTTTCGTAGGTTTTGATGTAGGTGTTGTTGTTGTTTGTTGTTGTTGTGGAGTTGTTGACGTTGATTGAGTGTTGTTGTTGTGTGTTGTTTTGTTGTTGTTGTTTGGTGGTGGTGGTGGTGGTGGTGTGGTTTGTGGCTGTTGTGTTGTTGTTGTTTTGGTGTTGTGTGTGTTGCGATGTGCGTTGTTGTTGTTGTTGTTGTTGTTGGTGTTGCCGTTGTGTTGTTGTTGTTTTGTTGTGTTGTTGGTGTTGGTGTTGTGTGTTGGGGTGTTGTTGTGGTTGGTTTGTTGTTTTTTTGGGGT
>PYUH01000649.1:173419-191387 GCA_016808085.1 Suaeda aralocaspica | reverse complement strand
TATAAATACCGTAATGTGTATGCGGGGCCACGCCCTACCTATATTTTAGCATAATTTTAGCTTAGAAATACCTAAACACGTTCTCTTTAGAATTTAGAAGGCAACAGTTTGTTCTGACGATTCGATTCAGATAGCAATTCAAATCAATCTTTTGGTAATTCTTTACCTTTTGCTTTATTTCTCTTTAGTTCATGACTCGTTTAATTTATTACTTTTCATTTAGTTTAATTAGTTTTGTTAAATTAGTTCTTATCTTAGTTTTATTAGTAATTAAGTAGTTTAATCTAGTTTTAATTTAATTTAGGTCATGGTTATCGAATATCAATGAACAAAACGTCGATGGTTGATAGAAGGGGGAAAACAAGATGCAAACCATGGGAGAGTTAGTGGCTTATGGAGACACAAGGCTCCTAGGGTTGGCTAGGCGTGAATTTTAGTGTGCTGGTAACATGTACAAGCTTTCTCACGTAAAAATCAAAGCAAGTATAATTAGTAGTTAGGAGTGTTGACTATATGGGTTTTCTTCCACTTCATTTGCTAGGGTTTTACCATATCGTGTTTTTGTGATTTCTTATTTAGTTTATGTCATGGTTGATGGAATCAGCATGGGAAAAACACCAAAAGTGAAGGTTTCTTGAAATAAAGATTGAAGCTCAAGGGTTTTATTGAAAGTTCTGAAAATGGAAAGTCCATCAAAAAATCAAGGGAAAATATAGCGGGTGATATTACCGGGATTTTCGAAAGATTTAGAAGATTTGGGCAACGTTGTCAACGGTGTTGTTTTTCGTGTTGTTTGACTTAGTCAACTGAGTTAGATATTCGGAAATATTGTCCTTAGATTTGTTTCTAAAAATATATCTAAGATTTAGGCTAGAAAATCAGATTACAAAATATATGGCGCAAAATTGTATCCGGTTTTGAGGAGATTATCTGTTATCCTAATCTTAGTTTGTTATACCATAAATCTAGAGTAAGTTAGAATTTGTTTAGATACGCGAATATGTGTGATATGTTTAGCTATAAAATAGGATGTAAAATACATCAATAAAATTCAGATTAGATTGATTAAACACAAGTTGTTTTCCGGTTTATTGTTACACGGAAGTAGTAAAACAAAATTTTGTGAGGAATTTCTTGTGAGGAACGTAGACGAGTGAGTGGTTGCTTTGAGCTTTATCTCACGTGAGGATAGTTCTAGGATTTGAGGGTGCTTTTGCTTTAATCAAATTCTATTACTTATTCGCCTTAAGAAGTTCGAATTTGTGGTGCGTTGCTTTATCAAATTTGACGTTAAGTGTATCTGGTGTGAGTAGCGTTGTTTATAACAAAATTCCATCAACTTTGGGCTTTCGTTGAGTGGGAAGCTTCGTTCAATCTCAAGGTGTTAATATCCAATTCTCATGGCCAAGAAGGTGGAGACGAACATCCACAAAGGATTCACGAAAGGTTTGAGCTTGGCTCAAGCAAAAGAGCTAACGTATTGCAAGGGGAGGATTGACGAGTGTTAAGGCTCGTTTAGAGAAGTCTACCATATGGCCTTTACAAGAAAAACTCCTAATAAATTAAACAAAGAGGATGGCTTCATCATCAAGTTCAAGTGAGCAAGAAAGTGTATGAGGAGTGTACGTAAAACCAAAAAAAGGGATACTCATCATAGTTCTAGTGACGATTGAGGAAACCAAGATCAGGCAAACAACGTAAGGGAAAGATGGGGCATGATGGATGAGAATCTTTTGAAACTCGAAATTCCTGAGTTTATAATGGAGGTATGGCATCCTTGAAAAAATTCTAGATTGGATTCGTAGAAGTTGAGAGGAGTTTTGCGTTACAAAGAAATGATGATCATAAGTCCTATAAGTGGGCGGAGGTATGTTAAAAAACTCATTCTTATGCACAAGTCTATGGCTTGAGGGTTAAAACAGAAAAGAAGGAAAGAAGGTTAGGTCGAAAAATATCTCATGGTCTAAGTTAAAGAGGAGATGGAGGAAACGTTTTGTCCTCAAGATTTCGGAACAAAACACAACTTCATTAAGAGCATACATTGAAAAAGATAGAAAATCTGTTGATGAATACATCTGTGGGAGTTCGAAAGATTGATCCGTTTGTGATGTAGAAGAGAGGAGGACCACAAAGTGGCTCGTTTTGTGGGCTGTCTCGAGATGACAACATAAGGGAGAAGGTCGAAGTTACCAACCTGATTGGACTTTTGATGAAGTGTGTGTAGAGTGGGCAGCAAGGGTTGAGAAGAAGTTGGCGAAGCAACAAAAAAAAAAAAACAAAAAAGACATATTCAAAACTTACGATCCTAAGGAAAAGTATACTTTCCGCAAAAATTAACTTTGATAAGGGTAACTAAACCACCTTCATCAAAGGATAAGAGTTCAACTTCAAAGCCCCCCAAAGTAGTGGATTCACGCATTGTTTGTTTCAAGTGAAAGGGCCAAGGTCACATCAAGAGGATTGTCCTCTGCTAGGGTCACAAAGCAACTGAAATTGGGTAGATGAGGAAAAACTGGAAGGAAGAGGGTGTAGGGGTGAGGGGGAGCAGGGAGAGAGGAAGAGTATGCCAAATATGAAATATGGAGGAAGAACGGGAGGACAGTCCAACCAGAACACAAGGCATCCTTGGGTGTACGTAGGCTGCAATCTCAAAGAGGACCCAACCTTTGGAGAGTCAAAGAGGACCAAATTTTTTCACAGATGGTGTAATGTGCAAAGGCAAGCTGTGTGAGTGATTATAGTATACTGGGAGTTGCACAAACGTGTCTCTACATTGTTGGTTGGAAAAAGCTCGCCAATTCTACAAAGTTACATCTCAACATACAAGCTACATGGCCTAGTAAACACAAGCGATGTTAAGGTAAACAAACAAGCTTGATTGCGTTTAAAATTGGTAAATTTGAGGATCAAGTACTTGTGATGTTTGTGCCTAGTGGTGCTTGTCATATATATTGGGAGACCTTGGCAATATGACGTTTTGTGAAGTTTAATGGGTGCAGACAATGTCATGATGTTGCGCAAAAATCCAAGAGAAATCTTTTGCATTGAAAACCTTGATGATTCCTAAACCAAAGATAAGACATGAGCGTAATTCTAAAGGTGTTTTGTGGTGGTGGAAGGAGTTAGAAAGAGGAGATGAAAACACGTTCCTATGTCTTCTTATGTTGTTGCAAGTAGATCAAGAGAAGCCCCAGAGATTCCTAGGGTTTGATCCATTTGAATGATTGTTTTAAGATGTTTCCTAATGAGTTGCCACCAGGATTACCACCAATACGTGGGATTTGAGCATTCAAAATTGATCTTATTCCTGGGTTCTCAAAAATCCTAACAAAGCTGCCATATAGAATTGAATTCCAAAAGAGACAAAGACGATACAAAGGCAATGAGGAGTTAATGGAGAGGGAGGTCGTAGGAGAGAGCATGAGTCCATTGCTGTGCCTACATTGATTAGTACCTAAGAAAGGAGGGACTTTGGAGAATGGTGCAATTGATTCGAAGGGACAGTTTAACAATATAACCGTCAGTATAGGTTCTCATATACCTGAGATTGGATGATTGTATTGGGTATGAATGCATGGCTCTCAATTGTTTCAAAATTGATTAAGAAGTGGCTATCATCAGATTCGAAATGAAGGAAGGTGGATGAGTGGAAAAAGGTTTAAAACAAAGCTAGGGCTTCTGAATGGTTAGCTGCCTTTGGTTTAAACAATGCACCTTAAGTACGTTATGAGGTTGTGATGAGGTTTAAAGCCATTACATTGGTAGGTTGTAGGTGGGTGTTATTACGGATATCTTGGTGTATGTAACGAGTGTTAGATGATCACCTAAGTCATTGAGGAGTGGTTTGAAGACATTACGAAGAACAAAAGCTCTATGCTAAGCTCGAAAAGGTTATTTTCATTGGTCACCAAGTGTGACGTTCTTGGGTTTTTAATAGTGTCCAAAGATGGGGTTTCTGTTGATCCATCTAACTAAAGTAGAGCTATAACAATCATGGCCAAAACCTAAATGTGAATGACGGAGGTACGTGGCTTCCATGGTTAGGTTCGCCTCGTTTTATAGGAGGTTTGTGAAGAATTTTCTCGTTGGTTGGCTACTATGGACGGAAGTCGTAAAGGAGAAACCAGTTTGGAGGTGGAACTAAGGGTGCACAAGAAGCTTTTGAATTGATAAAGAAGTGCTTTGTGTAAAACCACCTCATACTAGCCTTACCAGATTTTTCTAAACCATGTTAAGTTGAGAGGAGTGCAAGTGGGGTGGGAATTTGGTGCTGTTGTAGTACAGGAAGAGACCAATTGCGACTTTTAGTGAGACAAATGGAAGGTGGCTACATATTTGAAACTCATTCTTATACGTATTGACAAGGATTTATGCCATTATTTAGAGCATTTGGATATTATTGGAGTCATTTTTAAGGCCTAATCACTTCATACGACACTCTGATCATGAAGCATCTGAAGCACATACAGGTCAACATAAAATTGAATCCAAGACATCGAAAGGGTTGTTTGAACTTTTGTGCATCCATTCCCTTTTCTTCAAAATACAAGACGGGAAAATCTAATGGTGTGGCTGATGCTTTGTCAAGAGGTATCTACTTTGCTTGGTGTTTTGAACTTCAAGTACTTTGTTTAGAGTTGATGAATTCGAGTTTTACGAGAAAGAGATGGAGACTTTGGACCAATAATGGCGCAACTTTCAAGGGTGTCTATGAGTTCCTATGTGCTACATGATGGGTTTTTGTTTCAAGGCAATGATTGTGCATACCTAAGTGTCTATAGTGAGTTTAGTAAGGGAGGCTCATGGAGGAGGTATGATGCGGACATTTTGGCTTACAAAGACACTAACCTAGTTGCAAGACAGTTATATTGGCCTAAGATGATTGTTGATGTTGAAGCTATAATTGTCAATGTGCTATTGTCAAAGGCAAAGGCGGCCTTTCACAAGGCTATTATACACTCCATGCCAGTGCCAGAGGGACCTTGGGAAGATGTTCTATGGATTTCATTGTAGGGTTACCAAGGACAGCAAGAGGCAAGGATGCAATTATGGTAGTGGTTGATAGGTTTTCAAAGATGGATCATTTTACACATGTCACAAGGACCGACGATGCTATGAATGTGGGCCTGACTGTATTTCGAGACATCATAAGGTTACATGGGGTTCCAAAAACTATTGTAAGTGATAGAGACACGAAGTTCATGAGCTACTTTGGAAGTCACTTTGGGAGATTAATAGGTACGAAAACTTGTGTTAGCACATCTTATCATCCTCGAAAGATGGTCAAACAGAAGTAACCAATCGAACATAGGGTCCTTTTGCGTGGTTTGGTTAGTAAGACACAAAAAGATTGGGATTTGAAGCTTGCTCATGTGAATTTGCTTACAATAGATACCTTTACTTATGTACTAAAACACTCACCTTTCGAAATGTCTATGGAATCAACCCTAAATTACCAATTGATTTCGTAAGTATTCCTAAAGGGGAGTGGTAACAAGGATGCCCAGACAAAGGTTGAGTACATGCAAAAACTTCACACAGAAGTAAGGGCTAGAATTGAGAAGGTCAATGATATTTACAAGGCACGAGCAAACAAACACAAATCACAACATGTTTACAAGGAAGGGGATTTGGTTTGGCTACATTTGAGAAAGGAAGGTTCCCAAATCAAAGGAAGAATAAGCTTAGCTACGGTGTGATGGACCGTTCAAAATCATAAGTAAGGTGGGGGACAATGCATACAAATTCAGAATTGCCAGGAGAATAAGGAGTTCTGTACTTTCAACTTGGTGATTTAGCTCCTTATGTTCCTGATGATCAAACTTCGAGGTTTGAGGACAAACTCCTCTGAAGAAGAGGAGGATGATACAGAATATCAATGAACAAAACTTCGAGGTTTGAAGAAGGGGGAAAACAAGATGCAACCATGGGAGAGTTAGTGGCTATGGAGAACACAAGGTCCTAGGGTTGGCTAGGGTGAATTTTACGGGCATGGTAACATGTACAAGCTTTCTCACGTAAAAATCAAAGCAAGTATAATTAGTAGTTAGGAGTGTTGAGCTATATGGGTTTCTTCCCACTTCATTTGATAGGGTTACCATATAGTGTTTTGTGATTTTCTTATTTAGTTTATGAGTCATGGTTGATGGAATCAAGCATGGGAAACACAGAATGAAGGTTTCTTGAAATCAAGAGTGAAGTCAAAGGGTTTCTGAAGTTCTTGAAAATGGAAGTCCATCAAAAATCAAGGGAAAATATAGCGGGTGATATTAAGGGATTTTTGAAAGATTTAGAAAGATTTGGGGCAACGTTGTCAACGGTGTTTTTCGTGTTGTTTGACTTAGTCAACTTGAGTTAGTTTATTCGAAAAATATTTGTCTTAGATTTGTTCTCAAAAATCTCTAAGATTAGGCTAGAAATCAGAGTTACAAATATATGGCGCAAAGATTGTATCCGGTTTTGAGGAGATTATCTTGTTATCCTAATCTTAGTTTGTTATACCATAATCTAGAGTAGGTTCGGATTGTTTAGGATACTCGAATATTGTGTGATAGGTTAGCTATAAATAGGATTGTAAAATACATCAATAAAATTCAGATTAGATTGATAACACAAGTGTTTTCCGGTTTATTGTTTAACGAAGTAAACAAAATTTGTGAGGATTTTTTGTGAGGAATTCGACGAGTGAGTGGTGCTTTGAGCTTTATCTTACGTGAGGATAGTTTTTAGGATTTGAGGGTGCTTTGCTTTAATCAAATTATTAATTATAGCTTAGAAGTTCGAATTTGTGGTGCGTTGCTTTATCAAATTTGAAGTCTAAGTTTATCTTGTGTGAGTAGCGTTTGCTTATAACAAAATTCACATCAATGGTTTTGTTATTTAAATTTTGTTTTTGTTTTTATTCCTTTAATCATGAGTGAGTAGTCTTCTTCTCTAGGGCTAGGGGATCTATGATCATGTTATGAATTTATTTTATGTTCGTTATTTAATTCTTGATTATTAGTTAAATTCCTATTAATGATTTCTATTGATTGCAATTAAATTTTGGCCAGATTTAGTTGTGAGATTGGTAATTGTCGAAATCGAGGCCGAGAAGTAAGATTACCATAATTAGACCACTGAATAATAGGCAAAACGAATTTATGCGAGCGAGAGCCGGTAAAGGAGTTTTGAGGGAGTCTAAGTTCAAATGAATTCGTGAGCCCTAGTTCAATGAATGTCAATGAATTGATTAATGAGCATTTTATGAGTTTGTTGATTGATCATAGTGAACCAACCGCCCTAGGTTTCTATTATAAGAGTTTTATTCGTCAATTTCCCATCCTTTCCTTAGTTTTAGTTTAGTTCTCTTATTTTTAGTAGCTTTACTAGAATTTTCCACAAAGGCCCTTATGCAATTTAGACTTTTTGGAGCTAATAGAGTTTAATCACTTCCCTAAGGATTCGATCACTACTTCCCTAGCTATGTTATTTAGAGTTGTTCGGTATTTTTGAGAGGTGTGAGATAGCCTTGCATCAAATTTTGGCGCTATTGCCCTTTCCAAAAGGGTAACCAGGAGTAAGAATGATAATCATTTTCGAATGTTGCTACAAATTGTCAAAAATCTGCAGGTAACTGTACCATTTACTGATCTTATCACACATATACCTACTTATTCTAAATTCATAAAAGATATATTGAGTAGTAAGTATGAGCTAAATACGGTAGAGACTGTTGCTTTAACTAAAGAAAGTAGTGTTGTACACCTAAATAAGACTCCACCAAAATTAAAAGATCCTGGAAGTTTTTCCGTCCCTTGTAACATGGGCCCATTATTTATTGATAAAGCTTTATGTGATTTACGGGCTAGTTTTAGTGTCATGCCATTATTTATATGCAAGAAGTTAGATATGGGTCCTTTAAAATCTAAAAACATTACTTTGCCTGTTAGAGTGCTTTAGAAGATGTGCCTGTTAGAGTAGGTAAAATATTCTTTATTCCTGTCGATTTTGTTGTCTTGGATATGGATGAGGATGCTCATATCCCTATCATACTTGGTAGACCTTTCTTACACACTGCAGGTGCCATAATTGATGTTAAAAATGGTAGTCTAACTCTTGTTGTAGGGGATGATAAGATCACTTTTAACCTTAATGTTGCTCTTAAGAGTCCTATGTTAGAACAATCATGCTACGAAATTTATACTCTTAATGAGATAGTTCATAATGACTTGCCTCAATCTCCTAATAAGGATTTTTTGGAGTCCTCTCTGTGTTTGGATTCTATTGCAGGTGACGGAGGTAGTGATAATAGTAAGTTGTATCAGGATCGAAAGAAAAAGAAATCGCGCCCTAAGAAGCCCACTACAAGATAACCTCGATTTTGCGACGGACTAATTCCGTCGCAAAAATGGAAAAGTCCGTCGCAAAAAGCCATTTGCGACGGAATTCCGTCGCAAAATTCCCTCGTAAATTTACGACGGAAAATTCCCTCGCAAATTGGCGACAGAAAATTCCCTCGCAAACTTAGAGAATTTGAGATGGATAATTCACTCGCAAACAACATATTTTGCGACGGAATATTCCCTCGCAAATTCCCTCACAAACTTCAACAAAAACATAATAATGCACTTTTGCTACGGAATATTCCGTCGTAAAAAAGTTGACGGATTTTTGAATTTTTAATGTTTCGATTGCTTATATGTATTTGTGCCTGTGAACCTGTACGATCTGCCACGTTATGTATTCTAATCAAATAAGGGCAATTTATATTTTCCGANTATATTTTCCGATAATTATATATTTCAAATGTAACATATGCATACAAAGTATTTCCGGCTTAAATAGTTTCATAGTTTTAAAGTTTAACAATGATAATAAAGGCACTAAGCTATGTTATATGGAACAAGATATCTATCTACACTTGCATCCCTTGCCCGCCGCTGCTGCCCTCGTCGTCTGGTGAGTCCCGAGGCTGAATTTGGAAAGGTGAACAATTGTCGCTACCGAATCGACTCATCATCTGCTCCATAAACTCCTTCTGTGTCCTCTGCATTGCCTCAATCTCGGCTCGCATCTTCTCCTCAACCTCAGCCCGCACCTCCTCCTGCACCTCGTCCCACACCTTCTCCACATGTTTCTCTAAATGATCTTTCATTTGAGAAAATACAGATGGCGTGTATTGCTTCGATGATCCAGATCTCCTCGAAGAGCTGTAATACAGGTCCGCACCACTACCAAGACCCTTCACGCGACCTTTCTTGCTACGACCACCAGATGCCTCCCAATATAACTCATCGGGCGTTCTCTGACTCCCGTCACTGCTTGTTTCCTCAAGCTTCTTCTGGTAGGTCTCCTACAAAACACAATTAAAATTAAATTAGATATATAGATTTGAATTTAAATCAACCCAACAAACATTATAAACAATAAAAGCCAGAGTTATGTAACAAAATAGATGTCTTATTTCAAGGTCAAACTAGCCTTTACATGTGTTTGAAGTTCAAATGGGCTCGAAATGGCTAAAAATGGCTAACTAGCCTTTAGATGTGTTTTAGGTTCAAATGGCCTCGAAATGGCTCAAAATGGCTACTAATGTGCCCATTTTTCACATATCTCTTCATTTCAACTATAAATAAGTTAAAAATAGCATAATTACAAGTGCTACAAACTCTAGATTATTTCAAACTAGCCTTTACTGTGTTTTAGGTTCAAATGGGCTTGAATGGCTACTATTGTTATATAAGTCTACATTTCAACCTATAAATAAGGTAAAAATCCCTAAAAGGCATAATTACAAGTGTTACAACCTTTACGTTATGCCTAACTAGCCTTTAGATGTGTTTTAGGTTCAAATGGCCTCGAAATGGCTCAAAATGGCTACAAATGTGCCCATTTTTCACATATCTCTTCATTTCAACCTATAAATAAGTTAAAAATAGCATAATTACAAGTGCTACAAACTTAGATTTTCAAACTAGCCTTTACATGTGTTTAGGTTCAAATGGGCTTAAATGGCTACTTATGTGCCCATTTTTCATATAAGTCTACATTTCAACCTATAAATAAGCTAAAAATCCCTAAAAGGCATAACTACAAGTGTTACAACCTTTACATTATGCCTAACTAGCCTTTAGATGTGTTTTAGGTTCAAATGGCCTCGAAATGGCTCGAAATGGCTACAAATGTGCCCATTTTTCACATATCTTTTCATTTCAACCTATAAATAAGCTAAACATCCTTAAAAGGCATAATTACAAGTGTTACAACTTACTGCAATCTGCTTTGCTGTGTGGTTTGCGGGCACCTTTCCTTTTCCCGGGACATCCTTGAAATGCGTACGGAGGAGCAGATCAACTGGGGATGGGAGCATTCCAGACATGGGGAGGGAGAAATTCTTTTAAAGAAACAGGCAACAACCTTTCCATGAAAACATGACAATCATGACTCTTCGTTCCAGTTAGTTTACAACTTTTTAAATCAACACATCCCCTCAAATTGGACGCATAGCCATTAGGAAAACGCAACTGCTTAACCCACTCACACAGAACCTTTCTTTGATCTCTATCAAGAGTGAATGGTGCACTCGGCATGACATCTTTCCCTTGGTCATCCTGCTGTAGATGTAGCTCGGGACGTTTAGAAAGAGTCTCGATGTCGAGTCTAGCCGCGGGTGTATCTCAACTTTGTTTTTTGACATCCATAATAGTGTGGATGAGTTGATCAAAAAAATTCTTCTCAATGTGCATCATGTTTAAGTTGTGGCGAAGGATAAGATGCTTCTAATAGGGCAGGTCCCAAAAAATGCTCCTCTTTAACCAACCAGATTTAGCCTTTTTCACAGAATTAAGTGCTTCTGCCCCATCAGTTGCCTTAGGAAGGTCTTTCACACATTCCCAAAGTTCATATCCGGACATGATATGGGGAGGATCACCTTTCTGAACTTTGTTCTTACAAAAAACTGTCTTGCTGTTCTTGAACGGGTGATCCGGTGAAAGGAATTGCCTATGGCAATCAAACCAAGACACCTTGCCTCTATTTTTCAACCAGAATGATTTGCTTTTATCCATGCAATAGGGACAAGCTTTAAAACCAGTTGTAGACCAACCAGACATCATACCATAAGCGGGAAAGTCACCAATAGTCCATAAGATGGCAGCTCGAAGATTGAAATTTTGTTTACTTGAAATGTCGTAAGTAGTAACACCAACTTCCCACAACTGTTTCAACTCTTCTATTAGTGGTTGCATGTAAACATCTAGGTTTCCTTTGGGGTTCTTGGGACCGGGAATAATCAATGATAGGAACATGAATTCTCTTTTCATACACATCAACGGGGGCAAGTTATATGGGGTCAATATGACTGGCCAACAAGAATAGTTACCCCCAAACTTCCCATGAGATCAAACCCATCCGTACACAACCCAAGCCTAACATTACGAGGTTCAAACGCAAACTCCTGTGAGCAACTATCCAACCTTTTCCACGCTTCAGTGTCGCTAGGGTGTGCCATTGTACCTTGCAACCGAGGATTTTTTGCATGCCATGACATTTCCTCCGCAATGTCCTTGGTGGCAAACATTCTTTGTAGCCTAGGAGTGATCGGAAGATGAATGAGAACATTCTCAGGAACGTCATTCCCTTTCGAAGTCTTCTTGTAACGGTCGCTGCCACAAACAGTACACTTAGACAAGTGAGCATCATCTTTCCAAAACAACATACAACCTTTCGGGCATGCATCAATCTTCTTAGCAGGTATCTCCAACCCTTGAACAATTTTCTTTACCTCGTAGAATGTCTCCCCTATATACGTGTTCTTAGGAGACAAATCATTAAACAAAGACACAATAGCATCTACACCCCGTTGGGGCATATTGAACTCGGATTTAATACTAGTTATTTTAGAGGCCATCTCTAATCTAGAAATTGAACTCCCTTCAACCCAAGGTTGTTTAGGAAGCCTTTAGAATCATGAACTGCTTGGCCTGGGGGTTAGGCTCCTCCTCTGATTGGGTACCCGATTGATCTTGGTTATGTCCAAAAGCATCCATAACCATTTCACGATAGTCATTGGATTGCCGCTCGGAGGACTCAGGTAACCCTTCCCCATGACAATGCCACTCATAATAATCCGGTTTAAACCCCTTGGCATACAAATGATACTTTACTGTATCCGGATCATAGATGCGTTTGTTCTTGCATTTAACACAAGGACACCTAACTTCATTTGGGTCAGTTGTCTGCGGATGATCTTTACAATATTGAAGGAATTTCTCAAATCCTTCCTTAAAAGCAGGGTTCATAGAAGATCCGACCTTCCTATAATACATCCAACTACGTTCCCTTCTTTTCATAGTGACAACTTCTACACAAGTCACGCATATAATTATTTTAGTCAAAATGGCAAAATATAACTATTGAAAACTGCATAGGGTTGTATTATAATTATTCTATATTGATACAACAATAGTACTTGTACAAGTGTGTGGTGAGATAACAAATGGAGATAACTTAAATTGTAGAGGAAAAATCCTACACTATTTGCTAGTATGAGTGTATGACATTGTTATTCGGGTTCGCAATTTGCTATCAAATATGTTATTACCAATAAAACCAACCCATAAACATGAAACAAAACAATCTACAACAAATAACATAGAATTATTTTAGGACTCAAAAATAATGATATTAACATTTTCCAAATTATTATTCTACAATGAAACTTAGGTTTCTATGTTGTTGTGCATACTATCATAAATTCATATGTGCTTCTGGCCCATCATTCCATGCTACAAATGGGGAAAAGTAACATATAATAATAATAATATTAATAATAATATTATCGGCAAAATAGGGAAACTTAGTAACGAAAAAAATGATTTATTCGAACAGCAAAATTCAATTCCAAACTTAAAACACAAAGAATAATCCACTCAAACCATTATTAGGCTAATAAATGTGATAGACTGACAGTAGCATCTCAAACACTACAATTGTACTGCAGAAACTTCATGAACGGGAAACTAAGCTAATTATCAATACATTATTATCATGCAGATTGCAGAACCATTAAAGACGTTTAAATGGCAATAATACTACAGAAAATTATTTTACCAATCTAATCATAATCAATAAGATAGTCCTTAAATCTAGACAAGAACACGAAATCGATTAAAACACGAATGTACTGGACTACTGAAAATACTCCACAAGCTGCAAAGTATAGCTAGTTCCTCCCAATTCAACTAAGCAGAACATTCCTTTCAAAATCCTACTTGCTAATAGACAAGTTTCACACCTGAAATGCTCAGTTTCGACTATATACATTTCCCATGCCCAATTAGGCAATATATAAGCTTATCCTTAGAAGAATTGTTCCAGTAGTCAAACAATGCTAAATTAACTAAAATGAACCGTTACAATGGATCAAATAATCTATCCAACATACACAATTGCTACTTCATATACCTTCCATGTCTAACTAACCAATCATAAATAGCAACAGAATCTCCAACCTAACGAATTATGGCAACGATAATATACTAAACCAAGTTGGTTTGCAACTCATCATCATTTATTGAATCCATTCAAAATGCTTTCCAACTCATCCCATCTGACAACATATCATTTTCTGCAGCATTATGCTTTGTAACAAGTTCAGAAGAGGGAGAACAGAAGAGGGATTATCAGCATTATGCTTAAAACATCCTTTAACCACTCAAATTGTAAACTAAAGGGATTTATTACTAAAGATTTAGAACAGAAGAGGGAGAGTATCTTAGTAAACTAAATTACAAAAATCGTAGCTTTCGACTCGATTCAATTCAACCCAATACAATAATCACAGAGCATTAAATCAACATTCAGCAACAATACTTGGAGTATACAGTGTTTCACACTTAGATTACTCCACAATTCCCCACTATCTTTCAATTTCACACTATCACACAATACAAAATCAAACGGCTGAAAATCCACCACCTAAAGGAAGCAGAAATCCTCAATTAAATACTTCAACTTAAGAAAACTTCTTCTAATTTCTGGAAAAAAAAAAAAGAACTAGTACTTGAATCTTAATTCTTAATTCAATTGATCAATCACAAATTCACAATGACAAAACGTCATTCAAATTACTAAATCAATCGTTACTAATTAAAAGACACAAACATCAAATCTACAACCCTAAACGTCATGCAATAAACAGTTATTGAAACGAAACCCTAATTGCAAGTAAATTAGTGAATTTTAGAGACAGAAAACGAACTGATTACCTTAATTTGCGTGAGTTTTGGAAGAAGAACGAAACTTCAACGGAGAGTACCGACTTTTTAACTAAACAACCCTAAAACGATTGTGAGGAAAAAAATCAAAAACGATTGAAAAATAAAAAAAAAAAGTGTTTAATAAAAAAAAGACAACAAAAAGGGCAGTGAGAAGACCGCCGGAAGAAGAAGGAGAAGAAGAAGGAGAAGGGTTTATACGGAAGAAGGGCGGTTTAGGATCCTTGTCGGGTTTATGGGAGAAGAAGTGTTTAATTGTTGTGTGTTAGTTTAATTTTTTTGCGACAAAATAACATAATTTTTTGTCGATTTTTTGCAAGGGATTTTGCGACGGAATTAATTCCGTCGCAAATTTGCGAGGGATTATTCCGTCGCAAACAAATAATTCCGTCGAAAAAAACAGGTGCTCCTTTGATTTGGTTTGTCACTTTTTTGCGACAGATTTTTCCGTCGCAAAAAAGTGGAATTCCGTCACAAACTCTATTTTTGCGACGGAATTAAATTCCGTCGCTATTTGCTCGTTTTCTTGTAGTGAGCGTCGAAAGCCTCAAAAGTCCTCCTCACATGCTTCTGAAATGAAGAAAACAAATTATGAGGTTCCTAGCAAAGAACATACTGCAATTGAACAAATAATAAACCTAAATTGCTTTGGGTGTTTAACTACATGGGGCTCAAGTTCACTCTTTGATCCCCCTTGAGTTCTAAGGTAATTACGGTCAAGCTAAACATAAACAAGTGCTTTGCGAGAGGCAACCCGTAGGTTAGTAGTTTCTTTCTTCCTCTACAATAAGGACATTGCTAAGTTTGGCATGGGGGAGTTAAGTATTTTATTGCTTTCCTATTTTAGTTAGCTTTAATTGCTTTCTTAGCTTAGTTTTATTGCTTTCTTAGGACTGTTGCATCGTTTGTACCATTCGTTAGGAATGGTTTCTTAGGTTGCATGCTTTCTTAGGACTGTTGCATGGTTTGTACCATTCGTTAGGAATGGGAGTTTGTTGTGGCAATCGACTTTTTCACCAAATGGGTGGAAGCCGCTTCATATCGTGTGTTGCAAGCCAAACAAAAATGTATAAAATCCAAGGTGAATACCAGGACCATCTCACAAAGTATGATCCAGCAACATAAGTCGTCTCCATATCGACCTCAAACGAATGGAGCAGTTGAAGCAGCAAACAAAAATGTCAACACAATTCTCTCCAAAATGACTGAAAACTACAGAGATTGGCCGCTCAAGTTGCCCTTTACCTTATGGGGATATAGAACATCCGGTACGACTTCCATAGGACCAACCCCTTTTTCCTTAGTCTACAGGATGGAAGCCGTACAACCTATCGAACTCGAAATCCCCTCATTAAGGATGATGTTAGAAAGTGAGCTTTTTGAAGTTGAATGGGTACGGGCTCGGTACGACGCTCTGGTCCTCCTAGATGAGAAACGCTTGAAAGCCCTTAGTCATGTCCAAGTCTATCAAAAGACGATCGAGAGACATTTTAACAAACATGTCAAAGAAAGGAAAATCAAGGAAGGGGATTTAGTTCTCAAAGCACTACGAAAAACCGTCATGGATCCTCGAGGGAAATTCCGCCCGAATTGGGCCGGACCCTATATTGTTAAAAAGATACTCCCTGGAGGTGTAATTGAACTAATTAATATGAACACTGACAACTTCTACAATCCCACCAACTTGGATCAACTGAAGAAATACTACTCTAACTACGTTCGACCTGATTCCAAAAGGATACGTAGGCAACCTCGACCTGGAGTTCGACCAATTCAAAAACAAAAACCTTCCACTCCTCTACAGTATTTTAATAGGCTGCTTAAGTGAACATGAACTATGTTTATCTTCATTCCCTAAAAAAAATGTTGTACATCGGCCATGAAATGAAATGAATGATTTGATTATTAAACATGATTGTTTACATAAACATGGCATGCTGGCCTTATTCATCAAGAAACAATAATAACTAAAGTTTGTGAAACAATACAACAATCTTCCTACATAGGTCTAGGTTCCTTCACCTTGTCCTCTGTAGTCTTAGAAGATTCTCCAACTTTCATTAACTTCTTAGGCACCCACTACTTCTTTCCTGAGGCCTCAACCACTTTCTCTTTCCCTTTACCTCCCACATTGCATTCCTCTTTAATCTCTTCCTCTTAGGATCAGCTTCGATCTTCAAAGGAGGAAGCTTCTCGAATCTTTTCCATACATGCACCTTCCTAGGACCCAGACTATCCTTAATAGAACTGATCTCGGGCTTCTCCTGAACTCTATCCATGGCATATCCATGATCTCTCCTTTCAGCTTTACGGGTCTCTGCACAAATAGAAATGGACTCTGTATTCATCCAAATTAAATAATGCTTCGATACCCTTTCATAGCATTCTAGCAATGGAGTCACAGAAATCTTCATCCTCTTCATCCAATTGTTTTCCTAATTATTGGCAATACCGAGCAGCACAGACTTCTCTTCGGGCCTCATGATATCGTGATCCGGGATTACCTGTTGGATGCCAAATTGCCTCATCACTCGAGAAGGGCTGTAGAAAGTCAAGGCAGTCAAACCAGCCACGCGAACTTAAGGAGTCTCATCTGTATAGACCGTTGTTATGATCCTCCACCACGAAACGGTCCAGCGAATGTTCATCATCGATCTTATCGGCAAGGGTCAGCAACCATTCATGCATGGTAGCATAAACTTCGATTGTTTACCTGGAGAAGCAGGGGACAGCCGGTCAAGGGGGCTTCAAAATCCCTTTTCAAGCGATCAAGAGTCAGAAACAACTCCCCTGTACATAGTGGCATAGGGGTCCTTCCATCTTCGAACTACTCGACGATAGTAATCAAGGCAGCATAGCCAATTGTGGGTTCACCATTCACAAAAAAAATCTTGTGAATATGCAAATCAACAATTCTCGCCACTTATACCTCTTCATGGCTATTTCGGCAGTCCTGAAATAATTAATCAAGGCAACCAAGTCTATATTCCTACCATGGACTATCTTCTCCATCACATATGCATCAAGATTAAGATAATGATAAAAAAAATAGGACAAAAGTAACCTTTGGAAGTGGGAAGACAGGGTAAACTATCACAGGACAATCCCGCTATTCCAGCTAATTCTTCAGGTAACGGGGTTACCTCTCTCTCGCGAAATATGAAGTTATGGGTGTCGAGTTGAGCATATATAAGATTAATGTCGAGTTGAGCATACCTCAAGGTGATCAGCGAGGAAAGCTTATAATCCTTCAGCAAACCTTTCTCCTCCAGATTAAGCGACGAGAGCCATTCGTCACAAGCAACTTCAAAACTCCAAGACATTACTGCAAGAACACATTAAACTCTTAAAATTTTCGAACAAAAGCACTCAAAGATCATCACTTTAGTTTGAATGAAGACGAGCAAGCATAGGTTCGATGGGTATATAAAGCCTTGAAGTTGCCATATATAAGAAGAGAACGAGCGCCACAATGCTGAGTGAGCGCCACAGCGCCGGACAAGCGTCCAGGCTTAAGCCGGGCACCCTAGCGCTCGCTTGGCGCCATGGCGCAGGTTCCCACTTTCTTGTTTCTCATTTTGAACTCACACATTGTGCCTCAATATTTGTGCACACGTTCCTTGATTTTCGTACACCATTCACTTGTTTCAAGTCCGAGTCCTTTTAATTACCATTTTATTTTTTATTTTTTTTTTTGGGGGGGGGGGGGG
>PYUH01000649.1:148655-173396 GCA_016808085.1 Suaeda aralocaspica | reverse complement strand
TGGGGGGGGGGGGGGGGAAGTCGGTACCCTCTCTTGAGTCGAGTCAAAGTCAAAAGTTGAAAAGTTAAGCAATCAAACGAGTTAAATAATTAGAAAACCGATTCAAATTTGTACAAAACTAAGATTAAATATATACAAAATCATGTTTATAAATATATAAATTGAGGCATGCATACACCAAACGAGAAACTAGTTTCCTAAGTTGCAAGGCCTTGGCCCGTCGACGGAACATCCATCATCCGTGGGTGTAAAACCGAGAGACAAGTACACCTCCGTAAGACTCGGGATATCATCGAATCCTCCTAGAAGCGACGACTCCGAAGTTAGCTGCTGAAAGAGAAGACAATCTCAAACAGGTTAACGAATGCCGATAAAAGAAATCGGACTCAGGAAAATTGGCAGTTCTCGTCATAGTGGACAAACTACTGTTGGGAGCATAATACGGCACAAATTCCTATACTTGAGATCTCTCTGATGTGGTACCAATAAAGGCCGAGACCCCTAAGAGGAAAAACCTGGGACCAAAGGATAAAGGGTTCTACTATTAAGTAACCATTTTAAGGCCAAAATTACTAATGAAGGCCATTTCTTTCATTACAATGTGAAAGTGACTCAAAAGAAACACCCGATTTCTTCAGGTAAAGACAGATTCACTTGAAGGCCAACATTGCTAATGAGCGGATGTTTTATATCCCACCATCACTCCAAGAGACAAAGAACAAATACTTAGAGCTTTTGACGCTCTCGAGGGCCTGAAGACCACGAATGAAGTCATCAAACCCACACCCCGAGAGCATGCGGAGAATATTAGGATCACGCTGCCCTCAGAGTAAAGCAAACCCCTCCAAGAATGGAGTACTCGAGCCAAACCCATTCAGACAGTGGTTGTCCTATAGAAAGAAAAGAAAAGATTGAAGATTGAGCACGGAAAGATAAGAAGAAAAGGGTTAGTTACTCATATGACCCGAGAGGGGAAGGTGAGAAATATGCTGAGCCCGATCAAAGGTCAACATGCTAGGCTACCACTCTCCAGGAGACCATAGTCTAGACCTCTGAGAGGACACCTACGTACGTCCTCAACCTCCATAATATCATCGTTTAAACTAAACCTGCAAAAATATAAGAATTTTGAGCAGAAATTTCGGCAGCATAACGGCTGTAAATGGACGTTTCCCATAAATAAACCATGAGTTATGGTTATCCAGCAACTTGCAATAAACTGCGAAAGACTCAAACTCTTAGCAGCACTTAACAAGTCAATATTTTCAAACAATTTCAGCCTCATTTTCCAACAAGACTCCCATTTCAGAATTGGAAGAAAAAGGGGGCTAGTAGGAGCTAACATATGCACCAACATGTGCTTTTAATACAAAAGCATTACATGAAAACATTTAGGAGCTTAAAGAAGCCAATTTTTAACTAATATTAGTAGCATGAGCTCCTATTCATTTTAACATAATTTAGAACATGGTTTTGTTTCAAACAACATGTAAAACCATCATTTAACTCATTCGGACCAAAATGGGTTAAACTTTCTATGTTGACATAAATTACTTAATTTACATGACCTATGTAAGTTAATAGTCATTTTGCGGAAATTAGCTTCAAAAACCTACAAATTGTTGCTAATTAGAGCTACTCCTTATTCATCACCATCATTGGCACATGGAAATCAAGTTCATCAAGAGAGGCAAGTTACACAAAACTCACTACCTTAGTTCATATGAACTATATGAGCTAGTTTCACAAAATTTCACAAGACATGAACAAAGGTTCGATTCATGCCATTTCCAATTCACAAATACATTTTTATCAACAAATCAACATAATGAGGCGAAATTCGCTCATTCATACAATCAAAACCATACTTTCTACTTCACTACTTCAAACCCTAAGCTAACAAGTTGGGTTTTCACTCAAATCTCACATGTTTTAGCTAAAACTACTTCCTATGGGTTCCATTACACTCATAGAGGCAAGAACATGCATCAATTTCGTCATTCATGAGCAAAATCAAGAAAACCCAATTTTGGGGTCACTGCTACTTCATGAGCTAAGTGGAGTATTTTACAAAAATTTAAGCAAGAAAACAACAACATGAGCTAAGTTTAGAAGACTTACATTGTTTGGTGAGAAAAAACGCGCAAAAAACTTGAGCTTGGACCTTCACAGAAGCTTCAATGGAGGACAAATGGAGTTGGGGTTTTCTTGTAATGTTTTTGCTCGATGAAGAAGAAGAAAGCAAAGAGATGGGTGTGTTTGTCTAAGACAAAACATGGACACAAGCACCAACACAACAACTACAAACAACAACAACAAGTTCAAATGAGCCAATGAGAAGCCAGAGGTCCCCACACGAGCGCCTAGGCGCTGGAGTTGTGCTATAGCGCCAAGCCTGCACCCTGACGCCCTGGTGGCGAATTTTAGGACCCCCAAAAGACGAATTGGGTCTAAATTCTCCAAAGACGAAACGTGTCCAAATTACCAAAAAAAAAAAAATTCTTCTTCTTTCTGTTTAGTTTAATCTTGCAAAATTCCTGTTTATAATTATGATTAATCATGTTTCTATAGTTTTAATCATGTTTTTATAAAGTTATGATTTAGTTTAAAGCATGTATTTATTTGATTGATCATGAAATTCTAAATATAGGGTTTGTGAAATTATGAAATTCATGATTTTATGGTTTTTAATGAATGAAACTTCAATATTGTGATCATGAATTATTATTGGGTGAATTTATGATGATTTTATGAAGTTTAGATTGATTTTAAAGAGTTTTAAAGTTGGTTTATATTGCTGTCCAAATTTTATAATCATGAAAATCAATGGTATAAATATTATGAACATGTTTTATCTTCTAAAAAATTATTCTAAAGCATATATTTGATTCATGATGATGGTAGTAGATTGTAAAAGAATTTTATGGTGGATTTATGATGTATAGATGTATTTTTAAGGAGTTTTGAATGAATAAATAAAGCTGTGAATTTTTATTAACACATGTTTATGCATAATAAAAATAGTAGCATGTGACATAGTTATAATTATTTTTAATGCATCAAAATATTTGATGATGAACTTAGAACATGACTAAAGTGTTTTTATGATCAAAATATGATATTTAGAAGGGTTTTAAAGTGTTTTTGAGAAATTTTACAAAGCTGCTATTTTTGGAAAATTACCGAAAATCAAGTATTTTGCAATGAAAAAATTAAAATAATGTATGGAATTGAATAGAGACTATATAGGGAACTTTTTTGACAAGCTTCCAACATAAAAAGTTGGTTTAGAGTTGTTGTAGAAGTTAGTCAATAAGGTTTTAATTTAGATTCGATTTTCACTATATAGGAGACTTTGAGTTATTTGATTTCTAGAAGTTGTGGCGGATCACCAGTACAACACATAAGTAGTACGTAAGTACTAAAGGCGGATATAGAATTAGAGTTAATGCTTGGTTGATCTTGTATGATATGTTTGTTGTTGTTTGTTTGACTTTGAATTGACATGCATGACAAGTTTATGAAAGTATGAAAAGCATGATTTATATTGCTTTGGCATTCCACATCCATAGTAGTATAAATCCTTCATGATTGAATTGGAATGTTATATTTTATATAAATTTGGCCAATAGCTTAGTAAAGAAGAAAGAAAGTTATTTAAGTCGATTAGTTACTTAATCAACAAGAAAGGTAGTTTGTGAATTTTTATTCTCACGATTATGGTAAGTTAATGAGCAAATATTTATATAGATGTAGCCACTCACAGTTTAATGTGTGTTCAAGGAGAAGAAAAATGGTTAGCCACTCACAGTTAATGTGTGCTAAAGGAAGTTTAATTAACGGAAACACAAGATTATTTTAGAATCACCTTAAATCAAAGACAATTAATATGGCTTATGTGATTTTATGCATGCTTTTATGTGATGATTGTATGTGAGTCCTAACTAGTTAAACCGGTTTATCACGTAAAGTGAAAGAGGATTCACACCAAAACTCTTGGGACGTATATACCTTGAGTATAAAACAATGGGGGGAGTCGTATGTAACAGTGATCTATGACTTCTAATTAGATTACAAGACATTGTACTCTTTTATATTTTTAATGCGCTGGAATTCCTTATGTGACATAGGTAATACCTTCTTGGAGTTGCTCTTAAAATTGGTGCCCAATAGGGCGATTTTATAGGAAAGGAAACTCGTTCCATGCGAAATCCAAAGTTTAAATATAATAGTTAATTTGTTTAAGTTGAGTCTATGCACAGGTGAAGAGTTGTCAACGGTAAGAAGTATGTGATTTATACTTTTATTTTATTTTTGTTATTAATCGTGTTTTGCATAGTCTTTAGTAGTTATGTACTCAGCTTTGCTGACTGTTTGTTTTGTGTGCATGGCTTTGTCTTCGACTTTGCCCTACGATGACCCACTTGTTGGCGATTAGTTGTCTAGAATAAGGAAAGCTACAGGTACAAGTGGGCAAGAGGGAAGAAAGGATATTGGCACTGCACAGAAAGCTCCTGAAGAGGAGATAAGGGAGATCCCTACTAGAAAAGGAGAGGCTTCTGAAGCAACTATTTCAAAGCCTAGGAAGAAGAAAGGTGCCTACCCAGGTGCTGATGATGTAGTTATTTCTGATGAGTATGTAGATAGTGTTAATAAAGAAAAATTGAGCAGTGACTTGATCTTTGATAATGAGTACTTCCAACAAATCATTCCCAACAAGGGAGATACCATTTTAGATGCCCCTGAAGATTGCTTCCCTGTTGGGAATTATTGTTGGAAGTACTCATCAGGGGCATCTAAAATGGTACATACAGGGAAGCAATCTTCAAGGGCATCTAAAATGGTATCTCCCTTGTTGGGAATGATTATTTAGAAGTACTCATCATCAAAGATCAGGTTAGTGCTCAATTTTTCTTTATTAATACTATTGATATACCCATCAGAAATAACTACATCATCAGCACCTGGGTAGGCGCCTTTCTTCTTCTCAGGCTTGGAAGTAGTTGCTTCAGAAGTCTCCCTTTTTCTAGTAGAGATCTCCCTTATCTCCTCTGATAAGTTCATTTTATATTCGTCATTTGCCCTCATTTCATGTTAGTTTTTGGCTCTAATAAGGCTCTTTTGAGCCCATTCTACTAACTTCGGTTGTTTTTAGTGTTGTTGCTTTGCTTTGACGTTTATTGCATGATTTGATGCTTTTGTGTCAGTTTTCGCTGTATCCCGAGCACTTAGCAAGTTAGTAAGAGTCTTAAACACTTGGAGAAGCTATAAGGAAGCTAGGACATAACTTAGAAGCCCCGAGGAAGCATAGAAGTCGAGTTATAGAAGTTACGAGCAAAGCCGAAAGCCCGAAGGCTTCTTGATCAACATGCCCACTCTAGGTGCACTGTGCCCGATTCGGGTGCATCATGCCCGACCGCCCGGGCACAGTGATTTTTACGTGGTTTTGGCTCGTTTTCACCGAATTTCGACTTAGTACTTAATGTATTTTTCCCTAGGTTTTTAGGGACGCACTTGATTATTATGGAACCCTAGTTTCAGTTTAGTTCTCTCTCAAAAGAGGTGATTATTGTAGATCTTTTCAATCATTCAATTTAATACAAATTTAGGTTTTAATTCAATTTTAATTATGTTCTCTTCAATTTATGTTTAATTTTAGTTTATGTTTCTAGTTTTATTTTCTTTAATCTCTTATGCCCTAGTTATTGTTTTATTTCTAGTTTCATAATTGTTGATTATTTCTTTAATTATGATCATGTCTTTAGTTTTGTTTTTTACAATTGCCTTAGTTTTTATGATCATGAGTGAGTAGTTAGTTTTCTAGGGTTTAGGGAAACCTTGAATAATTAATGGACTAATTAACTTAGATTGATTCAATTTCACAATTATTAGTCAATTTCCTATTATTGGCTTGTTTATTTATAATTGAATTATGCGCAGATTTAGTTGTAATTCTAGTAAATGTCGAATTTGTTGCCGAGAGGTAAAAATACCACAATTAGACCACTGAATAATAGGCGGAATTAGTCTAGGCATGAGCGAGAGACGCTAGATGAGTTTTGAGGTAGTCTAAGTTCGAGAGAATTAGTGAACCCTAATTTGATGATAGTTGTGAGATTGGACGTTCTTTGTAGGTGAATCCATTAGCTTATTCTTGGTGACCCGAATAACCCTAGACCTTAAATATTAGTTTTAATCACCATCATTACCCTAGACCTTAAATATTAGTTTTAATCACCATCATTTTCCCGCAGTTAATTAGTAGTCAGTTAATTAATCAATAATTCTCAACCAAGGCCCTTTTCACAGTTTAAGCTTTTTAGAACTAATAGAGTTTAATTGCTTCCCTGAGGATTCGATCCCTACTTCCCTAGCTGCATTAGTTAGAGTTTTTTGGTTTATTTTTGATAGGTGTGTGATGGCCTCATCAAATTTTGGCGCCGTTGCCGAGGAGGCAATTTTTAATTCTGCTAGTCGGGTTTATACTATTTTCTTTTTATTTTTCTTAGTCTCAAAGAACTATTCGATTCTTTGCGGCTATTTCTTATCTTTGCTCGGAATTTCCATTTTGTGCAGGTTTATAGGTTTATGCAAAACGACCACGAGCCTGATATTTTCATTTTTCCTGAGCCCGAGCAAGTATTTCTGAAGCAGTCGAGACGTAGTAGACGCCGAATATTTCTTCCCCAATCTGTGGAGGAAACTGTTTTTGATTTGTCTCAGTTTTTCGAGTTCACCTTCAACCCGTTATTCGAAGGGTATTTAGAGGTCGAAATGTCTGCTGAAGGAGAAGGACAGGGTAGAGGATCACCACCTCTACCACCTCCACCACCACCACCTGCGGCCCATTCATTAAGAGACTATTCCTTGCCTAGTACGGAGTTTATGGCTGGAGGTTATTCAGTACCTGATACCAATGCTGCTAATTTTGAATTGAAACCGGCTCTTGTGAATATGGTTGAACGAAATCAATTTTCAGGGACATTGAAGGAGGATCCGAATTTACATCTACAAAATTTCCTCTAATATTGTGATACTATCAAGCAAATGAATGTTTCTAAGGACTACATTAGGAGGAGAATGTTCCCATTTTCGTTGAAGGACACAGCTAGAACCTGGTTGAATGATCTTAATATGGCTACAATTACTTGTTGGGAGGACTTGGCTCTTGCTTTTCAGAGGAAGTACTACCCTCCACAGAGAACTGCTTTATTAAGGAGCCAAATTACTAATTTCAATCAGGAGACAGATGAGTCACTTTATGATGCTTGGGAACGGTTCAAGGAGCTATTGAGAATGTGTCCTCATCATGGGCTTGAGAAGTGGTTTTTGGTTCGATCATTCTACAATGGTTTGGGCAATGAGAGTAAAGCTTTGTCGGATTCCGCTGCTAATGGTTGATTCATGAACCAAGAGGTCAATGCTGCATATGAACTGATTGATGAAATTGCTACTCATAACTCACAGTTTGGCAATCTTAGAGGACGTTCGAAGAAGGGTGGAAAACATGTTGTTGATGACAAGTATGAGAGTTTGGCTTCACAGATCAATGCTATAAGCCGGAAGCTTGATAAGATTGGCACTTCCTCTTCTCCATCGATGTCTGTAGCTGCTATGTCTTCCCATTATGGAGGCAACGATCCCTTCTGCGATACATGTGGATCATTTGGTCACAATTCTCAGTCATGTCATAGTCCTATAGAGCAAGTATGTGCATTCCAGGCCTACAAGAACAACCCGTTGTCCAACACTTACAATCCAGGCTACAAGGATCATCTATATTTCTCTTATAGAAGCACCAATGTCCAGAAACCACAGCCTATGCCACAAATGCAACAACCACAGCAGCAGCAGCAAATGCAGAGGTTCCAACCTCAAGGTCCATCACAGCCACCTGGGTTCACTAGACCACCATTCAACTCAGGACCACCACAGCACACTAGTGAGTTAGCAGACTTGAAGAATATGATGTCACAAATGCAAAAGAGTATAGAAGCCATGCAAACTCACAACAAGCACTTGGAGACTCAGATAGCTCAGATTGCACAATCAAATGCTCAAAGGAAACCAGGCCACCTTCCATCACAACCCACACCTTCAGTATCACAGGCTTCAAAGAATCTCCCGAGGGACCATGTCAATGCCATTACTTTGAGGAGTAGAACTGCTTATGACGGTCCGAAAATGCCTACTAATGATGGTACTTCTGATGTTGCAGCTGGAGCTAAGAAGACCAATGATGTGGTGATTGAAGACTTAGAGGTAGAGACAGTTCCAGAGAAGGAGGCCGAAGCACCTAAGGAGAAGGTAGATGACACATCGATTGATACGATCCTGAGGCCACAGGTTAAGTTGCCCTTTCCGAACAGGGTGACCAGGAGTAAGAATGATAATCATTTCAGTAAATTTTTAGCTATTGTTAAGAATTTGCAAGTTACTGTGCCTTTTACTGATTTGATAACTCAAATTCCAACTTACACTAAGTTTTTGAAAGACATTTTGAGCAGGAAACGTGAGTTGAGTATGGTGGAGACCGTAGCACTTACGGAGGAGTGCAGTGCTATATTGCAAAACAAGTCACCACCCAAGCTGAAGGATCTGGGAAGCTTTTCTATTCTTTGTAACATTGACCCCCTGTTTATTGACAAAGCTTTATGTGATTTAGGGGCTAGTGTTAGTGTCATGCCTTTGTCTATTTGCAAAAATCTTGATATGGGTGACTTGAAGGTCACTAACATTGCTTTTCAGATGGAAGATAGGACAGTGAAGTACCCTAAAGGTATTTTAGAGGATGTCACTGTGAGAGTCGGGAAATTCTTTATTCCTATTAATTTTGTAGTGTTGGATATGGAGGAGGATGCACACATTCCTATTATTCTTGGTAGACCATTCTTAAATACTGCAGGAGCTGTTATTGATGTAAAGAATGGAAGACTCTTTCTATAGGTGATTACTAGGTTACCTTTAACCTTGATAGTGCATTCAAAAATCCTATGATAGAACAATCATGTCATGCAATTTATACTCTTAATGAAATTGTTCTTAATGACTTGCCTCGATCCCCTAAAAAGGATCTTCTGGAGGCTCCTATGTGTTTGGATACTTTTGTAGGTGATGAATATGGTGTTACTAACAGGCTATGTCAGGATCAAAAGAAAAGGAAATCCCGTCCCAAGAAACGCCAGAAACCTCGAAAACAATCTTCTCATGCTTGCAATGCAAATACGAAAAATAATGAGGTTTTCACCAAGGAACGTGAGGCATTTGAGCAACCAATAATTCCTCATTGCTTTGATTATCTAACTAAATGTGGTTTACGTTCACTCTTTGATCCTCCATGAGCTATGCGGTAACATGGTCAAGCTAATGACCTTAAAAGAGCGCTTTGTGGGAGGTAACCCGTAGGTAGTTTAGCAATTTTTCGTAGTTTATTTTGTTTTTATTTTCATAATTATAGTGAGATAGTGTGAGGGACTAATGTTTTTTTTTGTGAAGTTTTAAGTGTTTTATAGGCTTAAGCGAGCACATTTGGAGGAAGAAGGCAAAAAAAATGCCCGCTATCATTGTGCCCAGCCAGCCGGACGTATTGCACACCAACCAGGCGAAAAGACATAAATCAGGTGCGCGTCATCAATTTCAACACTTAGAAAAAATTCCAAACTTTTCACTAGGCCCGGCTGCCCGGGCGAGATGCACTTGAACCGGGCGCCTTACACCTAGGCCAGTCGAACTGCTCGTGTTTAAACTGTGCAGAAGAGTCATTTTGAAACGGTCATAACTTTTAATCTAAGACGTTTTATGGGGCGTGCGACCTACCTTCGGAAAGATCTTTATGTCTACTTTCCAATGAAGCAAGAATCAGGCTCATCCAATTTTTATATTTTGAGATATTATTGAAAGAGTGAGAAGTGGTGAAATTCTAATACGTGAATGCTACTCAAGCTTACCTCTAGTGCCCACACCTCTCTTTCTTCCCTTCACCACTTCATTCCTTCCCCTCAAACACTTTTATCACCTTCCCTACACTCCTAAAACCCCTCCACTTTCCCTTCCCTCTCTTTCTACTCCCTTCAGCACTGAGGACATTGCTGAGTCCGACTTGGGGGAGGTAATTTTATTGCTTTCTTCCGTCTAGATTTTATTGCTTTCTAGTGTAGTTTTTATTGCTTTCTTAGGATAGTCATATGGTTTGTACTACTTATTAGAATTAGGAGTTTACATATGACCAAAGAAAATATACTGCTTTCAAAGTTTAGATTTTTGCTTTGCTTTTAGTAGTTAGTAGTTGAATTGTAGGGATGGATTAAAATTGTTGATTAATGAGCATTGATGTAAACTTTATGAATAATGACTTCCCTGTGCCCCGCATTTTATTTAAAAATGTTTTGTTTGATTTGAGCATGTGATGAGTTATGCTTCGGGAATTGCAAACTCGGACTTGAACTTGACTTAACTTGAAACAGTTTTTTATCATGCCACTATAGCCATGTGTAGGGTAGGGGCTTGAACTGTGTTAACGGGAGGATTTGAGCCACATACATTATTATATGCTTATTTCTTTTCATGTGTGCTTAGTTCCTGGTGCTTGTATGATCCGTGTTTTGGCTTTTGACTCTAATAGCTTGGCTTTGGTGTGTTACATGTCGCGAACGATAAGAGGCATTCATTTCTTTTAGGATCTTTCAGATTTTAGGCATTCCCTCACAAATTTCCCCTTGGCCCTTATTTTGAGCTTTATATTCCTTCATTTGCATTTTAGCCACATTACAACCCTATTTAGCCTTGTTTATTAATATATGCCCAAACTTGGCTTCGGGGAGTTGTGGAGTTGTTTTGTTGTTGTTGTGCTTGTGTTGGAGGTTTTGGAGATGTTGGAAAATCGTGGAATGTTTGTTTGTTGATGAAAGTTTAATAATAGGTCACACATTAAGGCTCTGCATACCAATGTCTAGGCTAGTTTTTAATGAAGAATTGAAGTATTATATATCTTATATTGGCCTAGTTATGTATGTGTGATGATTTTGTCTTTGACATATCATTAAGAGTCGTGAACCAAAGTTTGAAAAAATTTGAAAGTTGAAAGAAAAGAAAAGAAAAAACATTTAGAAAGATTGGGAAAAAAATGTTGAAAAAGAAAGAGCTTGTGATTTTTGGAGTTGTTGAGGTATAAAGTTTTATGGTGTGATGTGATTCTATATAAGAAATTGGTTTGATGTTGGAGTTGAATGAGGATATGTTGTTTGTGTTCTTTGATTTGTTATATGTGTATAACCCGCATTTACCACCACATTATCCCAAATTTCATCCTACCCATCACCCTAGCCACGTTACAAGCTTATTGTGATCGGCATGTACATGTTTTTAGTTCTTGTGAAGTGAGTCAATTGCCAAAGCTAGTGAGTATTACTTGCATTTCGAGTCGACTTCCGCATTAGGATTGAGTGATTACCCTTAAATACTTGCATGAGGTGTGAGATGTGGGTTTGGGTTCTCAAAAGTTGCATCTAAACACTTTTTGCATTTGCATTCTTACTTGGGATTAAGGGTGAGCTTCATTGTTTATGCTCAATTATATGTGTGGAGTGACACTGAGTGAGCTACTCTAGTCATCGACTTCTATTTCTTACATGGTTGGCTTATTAATTTTGATTTAAGTGGATGGCGGTCAAGGAATTTTGATGGGTTGGTTGAGGAACATACATGCTCGGAATTGCTTGAGTTGATTTTTATTTATTTTTTTGAAAGTTTAAAGGGTGAAGTCATTGTTTGTTTAGTTGTTTGCTTGAGGACAAGCAAAAGCTTGGCTTGGGGGAGTTTGACAAGTTCATTTTATATTCATCATTTGCCCCCATTTCATGTTGGTTTTTGGCTCTAATAAGGCTCTTTTGAGCCCATTCTACTAACTTCGGTTGTTTTTTGTGTTGTTGCTTTGCTTTGAAATTTGTTGCAGGAATTGATGCTTTTGTGTCAGTTTTCGCTGTATCCCGAGCACTTGGCAAGTTAGTAAGAGTCTTGACCACTTGGAGAAGCTAAAAGGAAGCTAGGACATAACTTAGAAGCCCCGGGGAAGCATAGAGGTTGAGTTATAGAAGTTACGAGCGAAGCCGGAAGCCCGAAGGCTTCCTGATCAACATGCCCGGTCTAGGTGCACTATGCCCGGTTCGGGTGCATCATGCCCGGCCGGGCAGGCACACTGATTTTTACGTGGTTTAAGCTCATTTTCACCGAATTTCAACTTAGTACTTAATGTATTTTTCCCTAGGTTTTCAGGAACGCACTTGATTATTCAAGATCCCTAGTTTTAGTTTAGTTCTCTCTCAAAAGAGGTGATTATTGTGGATCTTTTCAATCATTGAATTCAATAGAAATTCAGGTTTTAATTCAAGCTTAATTCTATTCTCTTTAATTCATGTTTAATATTAATTTATGTTTCTAGTTTTATTTTCTTTAATCTCTTATGCCCTAGTTATTGTTTTATTTCTAGTTTCATAATTGTTGTTTATTTCTTTAATTATGATCATGTCTTTAGTTTTGTTTTACAATTGCTTTAGTTTTTATGATCATGAGTGAGTAGTTAGTTTTCTAGGGTTTAGGGAAACCTTGAATAATTAATGGACTAATTAACTTAGATTGTTTAAATTTCACAATTAGTAGTCAATTTCCTATTATTGGCATGTTTGTTTACAATTGAATTATGCGCAGATTTAGTTGTAATTCTGGTAATGTGGAATTTGATGCCGAGAGGTAAAAATACCACAATTAGACCACTGAATAATAGCCAGAATTAGTCTAGGCATGAACGAGAGACGCTAGATGAGTTTTGAGGTAGTCTAAGTTTGAGAGAATTAGTGAGCCCTAATTTGACGATAGTTGTGAGATTGGACGTTCTTTGTTAGTGAATCCATTAGTTTATTCTTGGTGACCCGAATAACCCTAGACCTTAGATATTAGTTGTAAACACCATCATTACCCGAATAACCCTAGACCTTAGATATTAGTTTTAATCACCATCATTTTCCCGCAGTTAATTAGTAGTCAGTTAGTTAATCAATAATTCTCAACCAAGGCCCTTTTCATAGTTTAAGCTTTTTAGAACTAATAGAGTTCAATTGCTTCGATGAGGATTCGATCCCTACTTCCCTAGCTGCATTAGTTAGAGTTGTTTGGTTTATTTTTGATAGGTGTGCGATAGCCTCATCATCCTCTTCAAGAGCTTCATGTGCAGTGCCAACATCCTCTCTTCCCTCAACCTAGGGAGTAAGATCTTGCTGGTCAAGAGGATTTACATCTGAAAATTTAGATGCTGGAACTCTCAAAGTGGTTGTTTCTTTATTGGCAGTTTTTTTAGTTATGGCCATCATAATTTCCTGCACGGGAAGAGAAGGAAGTAGGAAAGACCCAGACAATAAATGATCAGGAACAACAGATGATTGAGTCCCAACATAAGAAGTAGTACGAGGAGAAGAAAGTAATTTAATAGAGTTCTCATTGTTATTTATGGAAGAAAAGGATGAAGAAGTTATGGACAAGATTTAAAGGAAAATAAAGACAAAGAATTAACAGAAAACAAGAAATAAATTGAAGAAAATGAAGAAGAAGAAATTCAGGTAAATACCTGAAAAAAGAGAAGAAAAACTAAGATCTACTATCTACACCGGAAACCACCGCACGAATTCTCCCGAAATCGCCATTGGAGTCTCTTGAGAGGATTCTTGAAACTTTCAGAGAGAGAAAGTGAAAAAATGATTGAAATTTTCAATCCCTTATATTTAGAGAGAAATTTGAAGGGGTAAAAATGTAATTTACCCCCTAAAATATTCCCCCCAAAAACCTAAGCAACTAGTTGAGTAATAATTAACGGTTGATGAAAGTTACTAAAATAACTTCCGGAATGAAAATAAACGTCAATTGGGGCATGGATTACGGATCCAAACACCCAACAGAGGGGAAAATGATATGGCACGCAATATCATGCCACATGTAAGTCTAATAGTGGGCCACGTGTCCTATTTATCATACAAATTGCCAAGTCATATTCAGTCAAACGATTGTATTTTTTTATAAAGACGACTACATGTCGCTCTTAAAATCGTTCCACGTGTTCGGTTTAAAGCAAAAATCCTATTTCATGCAATGGGCCAAAGGTCAAAAGTTAAGAGGCCCAACAAGGGCTCATGGAAACACAATCCAATCACAAAGGGACACTAGTACAAAAAAAGCTATTTGCTGCGGTCAAAATCCGCGTATTTTCTCCGGTTTTTTACCGCAGAAAATGCCATAGCAGTAAATAAGCATTTTCTTATTTGCTGCGGTCCAACCACAGCAAATGTAAACTTATTTGCTGCGATTTTGTAGTAGACCGCAGCAAACAGTAGCTTTTTTTTGGAGGGAAATGGACTATTTGTTGCGGTTGTTGAAAAACCGCAGCAAATAAGTTCCCAAAAAAATAAAAAAAAATAAAAAATTTTTTTTTGCAATTTTAAACCTTAATTAACAGCTAAACAATTACAAATACATAAAAGGTTGTAATTTCAATCGAAATAATTACAACAGAAGAACATCAAATTATATTACAATTCCAGCAGCAACATCAAACTCAATTACAGTTGCATCAATACTATTAAATAAACTGAAAATCAAACTAGTAGCAGCACCAACCAAAAAATAACATATAAACTAAAATATAACAATTGTGAAAGTGTGAATAAACTTCAAAGAACATGAGCATAGCAGCAGCAGTAAAAATGGAACGGTAGCAGCAGCATCAATAACAATGTAAGAACAACGACAGTAGCAGCAGCAATGGTCTTAAGAACAGCGGTGGGAGAAGCAGGAGAATAACAGCAACAGCAACACAAGCAGAACAGTGGCAAGCAGCACATCAAAGTGTAGCAGTAAAAGGAAATTCAGTAGGGAAAAGGCTAACAGTTTAATCATACAGAATATGTTAACATTATGCAACTTCAACAGGATATTGATCCAATAAGATTTAACCTTTTAAGTGTCATGTATAAAACAATGTTAATTATAGATGATAAACAAAAAATATGTACGGAACTCGATTCCTTATATTTTAAAATTTGTAATTAATTGCCTATAGTAAACCTAATATACAAGTAACTAGAGCACTTAGTTAATCTAATATACAAGTATATAGCAGAGAATCTCCTACACTCATCACACAATTGCAAGCAGGATTAAACAAGTGCGCTTTAGGTAAAGTAAAGGATTATGCAATTACAGAAGATTGCACATATTACAATAACAGGCATTATGTCTGGACAAGTGTCCCAAAACCCTAGGGCACCTTTGGTGTTACCTATAAATCTATACATATTAAAAAACGAGAAACTCGAGTACTATTCCAATGAACAGTACTACAGTGTTTCTAAGCTAGTCTCAGTCGCTCATCTTTTTTCTCACTTTCCTTCAATCTCAGTCGTTCATTCATTCACCTTTTTTCTCACTTTCCTTCAATCTCAGTCGTTCATTCATTCACCATTTCACCCTTTCAACTTCTCTTTCTCTCTCTTCCGCCCATTTCCTTTTCTCTCTCTTTCGCCTCTCCTCTCCCATTAGGGTTTTATACAATTTCTTCTCATCCTCCATTTTTTGCTACCCTTTACTCGAGTTTTTCGATCTTCTTCTTCATTTTCGTGCTACCCTTTCCTCTCCTTTTGGATCTCTTCTTGTTGTTTTTTTAGGGTTTTATGATTTCGATTTTCAATTAGGGTTTTTATGAGTTCGATTGTGGGGTCAAATTTGGGTTTTATGAGTTCGAAATTGGGGGTTTTTTAGTGGTTCAACATTTCAATTAGGGTTTCGAATTTGGGTTTTTTTAAGGTTTATGAGTTCGATTTTCAATTAGGGTTTTTAGGGTTTTTAAGAGTTCCATTTTTGGGTCAAATTTGGGTTTTATGAGTTCGAATTTGGGGATTTTTTAGTGTTTCAACAGTTCAATTAGGGTTTCGAATTTGGTTTTTTAAGGGTTTTATGATCGAGTTCGATTTTTATTTAGGGTTTTTATGAGTTCGATTTTGGGGTCAAATTTGGGTTTTATGAGTTCGATTTTCAATTAGGGTTTCGAATTTGAGTTTTTTTAGTTGTTCAGAAGTTCAATTTCGCTCTTGATTGCAACCCTTTTTTGTTGGATTTTTTTGGTATAAGGTATGGTTTCGAATTCATTGACTCAGATTTTCTTCGACTATAAGGTATGGTTTTGTTCTTGCAAATCTGGTTTTGCTTATGCTTTGCTACCCTTTTCTTTCTTATATTTGTTGTTGTTTAATTTTCGACTCTTCTGTTTGCGATCGTTTCCTCTTTCTTGCGACGGAGCGTCGGAAAGGTATGTTCTTGTTATCTTTTCATTTGGAAATCGTTTTTCAGTTTTGGGCTTGCTTGATTTTTTACCTTGGGGTTATGTTAGGGTTTTGATTTCATGTTCCTGATCTCCAAATAGGGTTTCGAATTTGGGGTTTATGAATTTGGAGTTTTTTAATTTCAATCTTCTTTTTTTCCAATTAGGATTTCGAATTTAGGGTTTTGTTTGTTCTTGCTACCTTTTCATTTTCCACTCAATAATGCTCTTGTGTTCTTTGTTTTCACTTTCATCATGAAATTTTGTTTTTCATTTAAGATGATCTGATTATTTGAAGATCTGGATATTTGGTTTCGATGGTTTGTTAGGGGTTGTTTTCCTTGGGTTTATTTTGAAGTGGGGTTTATGTTGTTTATTTAGTTAAAAGTAAGTTGTTTTATTTGCTAATGATGCGTGAAATGGGAATTCTTTCAAATAGTTGTGTATGATATTCTTTGGTTCTTAATTTCTAATGAGTTATAAGATGCTAATGGCTTTAATATAGATATGATTAGCATTTCTCATTGCATGTAGAAACTGATGTAAAGCCCTTTATCATAGGGCACCAATGAGAACTAAATTCTTTGCTAATTAAACTCTACCAGTCACTCTTAGGAACTTTTTGCATCAGATCCACTTGGATTATAGTGGAGCTTCCATATACTAAGGTACACATTAATTTGTCGCTTAAATCTAACCGAATCAATCAATCAATCAATTCCCGCTGAATCCAATTTCTTCTTGCAAGCCTATCTTGCTATTTCCTCGAATGTTGCTTGACTCTTACATATATCAAGGTTATTTGGCTTTTTGTTCCTACAATTTCAAGCTTTCGTTTTTCCAATTTCATCTTTGTAATCAGATCTTGTTGAGGCTGTTCTACTGAAACTGCTGAATTTGTAATCAGGCTTTTTGGTTTGAGCTTGACCACTTCACTGAAAATGTAGTTTTCTTTGCTCTCTTCCTTCTTCATCTTAAAGTGTGGTTTGATGATTTTTCACAATTTCTAGGGATTCAATTTTTACAAATTGCTATTATTTTATTTGATATTGTTGTTTGCAATGGTTTTTTTCCTGATTTTGGGTTTGCAATTGCTGAATTTGTTGGGTTTATTAAATTTCAGTAATTTAATTTTTTGGGGGTTTATTTGATATTTAATCATTTAGTTTAAATGATTATTCACTTCAAATAATAGCACAGCTTTTGGGTTTAATTTCATGAATTTACTTCTAACGATATTGTTCAGATTATAGCAAATCACTTTATCATTAGTTGAGTTTTAGATTATGTTCTTGCTTGGTTTTAATTAAGGAATGGTTAATATATCAGGTGCATATGGCTCGTGGTTTATTGTGGCTTGTTTTTGAATTCTTTCATGGTTTTCTTATTTACTAAAATTTCGGAATGGTCAGTCTGCAGTTTCTTGTTGCTTTTCGGAAAGGTTCGTGGATCATATAAACTGTGATTGTGAGAGCAGAACTGGTTTTTTTTTTTGTGCTTTTGTGTCCTTCGTTTTTGTTTGTTGCCTGGATTTTAATTTAATAAATTGGAAGTGTTTCGGTTTACCAACTAATCAACTAGCTTCTGCTATTTCTCTCTAGGGTTTGCTCATAAATTTTTGAGTGGTGCTTCCTGGATCACTAAATTCGGTTCAGGTTTAAACGTAATTTTTGGATATGTTTTGATTTCAAACTTTAATGGCCGATTTTTAGCAGTCATTTAATTTAATTGCAACCCTTTAATGTATTGAATCAATTGTTAACTGGATTTAGTTCAATCATCATAATCACACTTGATTTCCTAGCATTCTCAACCCAAATAGTTGAATATTCCTATCATACACCCAACCTGCATAGCTGAATATTTCCACCTCTTTGAATCTTTGATAAATAAGCTGCTATTTGTAACTCGGGAATTAATTGAATTGTACTTGTTTATATTTATTGTGAGTAATCATATGATAATGGTACTTGCTATTTTGTTATTTATTGTGAGAAAGCACAAAATAATGGTAGGGAGGGGAGAGGGAGAGAGGGAGAGGTTGGCATAGAGCATTTTTAGCTGTTTTCAAATCTGATAAACGTCTTTTGAAGTTTTTTTTATCCTTTTTGGGGCTAATTGCTTGTGGTTTTTACCTCCATAAAAAAAGCTTTATCTCTTCTTTTTCGCTCCTTGGTAGATTATGATTTGTCTTACGCAAACTGAATTTTGAAGAAAGGGGAAACAAGGTGAGGGAGAAGTAGGTTGGGACTTGGGAAAAAGCACAAGACAAGGGTAGGGAGTGAGAGAGAGGGAGAGGGCAAAGGGAGAAGGTCTTCGTTTTTCTCCTTGGTAAATTATGATCTATAGTCGAGAAACTTATGGATTTCGGTTAAGTTATGATTTACTTGCATTTGTATTAATAATTAGGAACTTCATTTGTGCAGCCTTAGATCAAACTCAAACTTGCATCAACTGTGTTGATTGAACTTTCTTGATATAGTTACTGATCAAGTACCTTTTTGGGGCTTTGCGCGTGTTATGGCGGTGGAGGAATTTGGTAATGGTACCCAAGCTACATTGCTCATGGATGTTGGTGATGAAACCCAAGCACCTAGGGAGGCCATTCAATTGCATTTGAAGAATCATAGACTTTGATAACTAAGTCTTTTGGATTTGCATAGCCTTTTGCTAAGTCTGTAATATATTGGTACTTCTAAGTGCTTTGTGGTATTGATGCATACACCCACAAAAACACTATAACTTCTATGCGCAAATCAGATATTGCTATGTTAGATTTCAGAATTGAAGATTATTAATCTTTTTATCTAAGACGACTGCCATTATGACCTTAGTTATAAGTATTTACTTTCAAAATATAGATTCAAGTGCTGTTACATTCACCTTATAACACAAGTAAGCATTGCTACCATATAATGGCCATCATTTAACAATACCTTCATATAGTACTAATTAAGGAGCGTTGAGCCCTCGCGAGCGTAGCGCGCGTGGGAATGACTAGTACCCCAAAGCATGGGCATTCATTCACCTTCGGTACAAACAAGTCTTCATGGACTCTCTCTCTCTCTCTCTTTCTCTCTACATTTTCTCCCTCTAGTTTTATTTAGAATTAATTATAGTTAATTAAACACATTCTTACTTAAATATCGGAGGGGGGAAAAAACCTACAAGGATTTTGTTCCCTTGTTTTGCAGGACATCCCGGAGTTGGAATAGATGAATTACAGCACCAATAGCATCCAAGTGTAGTCGTCAAGAACCCCACCACAATTCCAGTTGGAGCAAGAAAAGTCAACAAGTCAACTACCCACTTCCTTGTGATAAAACACAAGTCACCACACATTACGCAAGGTTCGTCTTCAAAACTGAATGTCTTGCAATTAGGCCTGGTTATTGGACAGGGTTGTCCAATAACTTTTGGGTTAGGCTTTCATTAAAGGGTATATAAAGGGTTGGGTCATATTTGGGTTGGGTTTTTAATAAATGTTATATAAAGGGTTGGGTTTGGGTTTAATTTAGGGCTTCTATAGGGTTTTATTTTGGGTTGCTTGCAATCAGCCAATCACTCATCAAACGAATGGAGACTGAGACCAAGCATCCAGAAATTGAGCATGAGCAGCTAGGACATTAAGAAACCTGAATGGAGTCTTTCTTCTCACAATTGCCGCCGAAAAATATGACCTCAACATTCTAGGGTTTCCATTTTCCAGTTTTCCACCATTGAATCATCATCATCAACCAACAAACTCGAGTTTCGCTTCAAATTTCAAACTCGAGTTTTCCAGTTTTCCAGTCACCTCAACATTCAAGCTCGATTCTGCTTCAAATTTCGTCGATTCTTCTGTTGAACCGTCGAAGGTAAACCGTCGATTTCTCCTTTTTTTTTTAATGGAAGCTTTATTCTTCTGTTTTCGGCTATAATTTTTGGTAGATCTGCTTCGTTTTTGTTTGATTGTTCTCATTTTACTGGTTTTTTTATTTTTCATAACTGCTTCGTTTTTCTTCTGTTACTTGGGTTGCTTCGTTTTTGGGTTGGGTTTTTGATTTTTTTTCCTTTTCTCGATTTTTTGTTGTTTTGATGTTTCTACTATTGCATTTATTTATTTACTTGAGATTTTAAGATTAATTAGGGTTTATGATGGATAATTTTGAGAGTTTTGTTTATAGTTTTGATTATTTTAAGAACGAAAGTTGATTATTGCTGAATTTTGGAAATTTGATTAGATTTATATACATTTTATGATCAACTTCATCTTATATATCTGCTGAATTTTGAAACTTGTAATCAATATCTTAGTTTTTTTGGGTTTCTGACAAAAATCCTTAAAATTAGCTGAATTTGGTTAATTGCTGATCTTTGTTGATGATGGAAACTTAGAAATTATGTGAAAGTTTCTATTTTTAGCATCTGGGTTTTGGAAAATTAGTTATTAATTGTATTTTCTGAAGTGGGGTTTCCTTAATTTGAATCAAGTAATTGATGATGAGGGTTTTTCATGTAATATTACTGTTAGTATTATCGTTTACATGACAAACCATTCGGTTTAGGCCTTAGAGTACCACAAATCATAAATATTGAATAAAGACCTCTTTTATTCTGTTTGGTTTTTTTTTTTTCATGAACATAAATATTGAATAAAGACCTCTTTTTGGTTGTTGCTCGTGCTAAGTTTATTTGTTCTTTTAATGATTGGTATGTTGCAGAAATGTTAGGTGATAATACTATAGATTCGACCGCACGAGATGATGGGTATTCGGAGTATGCCGCTCCTCAACATAATAGGAAGAAGAGGTCGAAGGTTTGGAGAGAGCTTGAGGAGGGAAATAATGATAAAGGTGAGAGAACCGCAACATGTACTCATTGTAGAATTGTGTTAAGTGCACACCGTAATGCCAGAACTTCTCATTTAAAACGCCATTTAGATAGATGTGTTGATAGACCCGTAGGATTTAGGCATGAGGATGATAGTGATGGAGATTTTGTTTTTGATATGAATGAGCTTCGAAAAGAAATTATTAAATTTATTGTTGAAGGTGGTCATCCTTTCTTAATGATTGAAGAAAAAGGATTCAAAAGAATGATGTCTAAATCTAATCCTAATTTTATTCCATTTGGTCGTGCTACTGCTAAGAGAGATCTATTATCTCTCTATGTATTAGAGAGGGATAAGTTGAAAGATATGATGTCTAAAGTGTCCGGAAAAATTTGTTTAACAACAGATAATTGGAAGTCAAACCACACTAAACAACACTTTATTTGTATCACTGCCCATTTTATTGATGATGCTTGGAAACTCCATAAAAGAATTTTAAGATTTAGGGCTTTAACTCCTCCATATGATGGAAGTAGTATTGCTAATGAGATTAGTATGTTTCTTTGTCAATGGGGCTTGGATGATAGAATACTCGCTATTACGGTTGATAATGCCACATATAATGATGTGATGATGTCTACTTTGAAAAGGCGACTTGTTCCTAGGGGAGGGCTTCTTTGTGGTGAGAGTTTATTCCATATTCGGTGTTGTGCTCATATTATAAATCTTGTGGTGCAAAATGGGTTAACTTGCATAAGTGACATTTTGGAAAAAATTCGTTGCTTGATAAAAATGATCACCAAGTCTTCTCATAGGCGTAATGAGTTTTATGAGTGTGCGGAAAAATTTTATTCCTTGGATAAGAAACGGCTACTATGCCTTGATATGCAAGTTCGTTGGAACTCAACATACCTAATGCTTGGCACTACACTTTATTTTAAAGATGTTTTTGTCTACTTGGGGTCAAATCATGCGCCTCTTAAGTCATTTATTCCTTTAGAAGAAGAGTGGGAAAAAGTAAAGGTTATTCATGAGTTCTTAGAGTTATTTTATAAAGTTACTTGTATGTTTTCGGCTGTGAAACATCCCACTTCCAACTTGTATTTCAAAGGTACATGGATGGTACATCGTCACTTACTTGAGGCGGCTAATGGTCCCCATGAGTTTCTAAAAGAAATGGTTTTGCCTATGATTTCTAAGTTTGACAAGTATTGGTCAGAATACAATGTTTATGTGTCTTGTGCAGCTATACTTGACCCTCGATTTAAGGTTAAATTTGTGGAATATTGTTTTTGCAAGTTATTTGGGGTTGAAGAGGGTTTGAGAAAAGTTGAAACTGTGCTGAAAACTCTAAATAGTTTGTATTTGGACTATAAATTGAAATATGCGGGTGTATCACCTGTTGTAAATGCTTCCTCTCAACCCACTACACTTGGGAGTAGAGATTATTTTGATGATTATGATAATTTTGTAAGTAGTAGTAGCACTTGTAGGTCTCAATCTGGAAAGTCACAACTTGATATGTACTTAGATGATGTTGCTCATGATCGAAACTCTGAGTTGGATGTTTTAGAATTTTGGTTTCAATGTTCAGTTAGGTATCCCGTGCTTTCAATGTTAGCACGAGATTTGTTGACTATCCCAGTTAGCACCGTGGCTTCTGAATCTGCATTTAGTCTTGGAGGAAAGACTATTTCTGCCTCCCGGAGTTCTTTGAAGTCAAAGACTATCCAAGCTTTAGTATGTATGCAAGATTGGCATCGTGCGGAATATGATGTAGAAGAAGATTTGAGAGAGTTTGGTGAAGATTCAGAGGAAGATGAAGCTGTGATTGAAGAGGAGGATCCCTTTTTCTGAAGTTGTGATTTGAGACCTCTTAGTATTGTACCTAACCTTCTTTTTTTATATATGCATCTTGGGTTGTAATGAATTGGAGCCACTATATTATGTAATGAATTAAAAAGAACTAATATATGTACTTATTAAGCTAATATAAAGATTTGAGTAGCTAATATATAGAACTAATATGTTCTCTTTTCATTCATTTGAGTGCACTTGAGAGGTTATGCTATGATTAAGTAAAATCTTTTTTTTCCCTTGTTTTCTAGGATTCCGTTCTACTTAAAGAACTGTACCCTCGTCTGGCATTTTCGTATTGTCTTGGTATATATACAAGACTGATTGATATGTCCACACACAGAATTGAGAGCATAGCACTGCAAAAGCACTGGTTGGATTTGAATTCGCAACTCTGTAAGCTCATAATCGCTTCCCGATATGCTAGGGTACAATATATTGATGAATGGGATTATAAGTTCACTCATCCTGTCATATATGTGATCCAATGTGTGTTCAAATAGCTAGAAACCTTAGCAACTTATGGATGTCTGGTGCATGAACACCAATAGCAATACCAATAGCAATGACTGCCACATGTGAAACTGTGTGACACTAAAATTTTTGACCTTTACTATAATGACATATTGAATGCAGATGAAAACTAGCAGAGCTGAAAGATGATGTATTAGTATGATGGTTAGAAGAAATTGCGATGCCAGAAACTCTAAGATGGATGGGATACAGTATTTGGACCTCGAATTATTGAGACCGATAGCTAACAGCTTGCTTAATTCCAGTTTTTTTGTCTTGTACCTTTTTCCCGTTCATGTAATTGTTCTGTTCTGTATTTCAGCACCTTTTCGGGGAAATTATGGATCTGGTGTTCTTTACACCACAGCTTACACTCTGACGATATGCATGTGTACAGACTAGTGGGTCGCTTTAGTTTACCTAACCTTTTTGTGTAATTGCCTTCTTCCTTAACCTAGTGAAAGGTGTAAATTGCTTTGCATCGATGATCTGCTACAATAAGATGCAAATTATAAACTAGGGAGAAGATCACTTGTTTTACTTTGAAATTTCTGTTTTAAATCGAACAATCTATTTTCTTAGTTGAATTTAATTTTACCAAGACAAATTTATTTTTACTGAACTCATTTTTACTCCAATTGAGATTATATTCATTAAAATTATTATGAATCTAATACGTATCAAGGATTGAAGTAGATATATACTAAACATATTTTTGATAAGTTGTCTTATTTGTTTAACTAAACTTTTTTTTTTTTACTAAATTTAAGGAAAAATAAAATAAGGAGAATAGGGCTTAATCACCACCAAGTTGTGTTTTTTTCATTTGATATGTGATTTGAAAATTTGACCAAACTTTTATCTTAATTATACAATAAGTTCTTAATTGTCAAAAGAGGTATGGTTAGATTTCTAAAATCATTTTCAAGTTTCTAGTGGGTTGCAAGTAGGCCTGTTCTGGCGGGTCGGGGCGGGTCTGAGCGGTCGGTTAGGATCGGGTCAATTATGGGCCGATGTCATGGCTAAGCGGGTCAGGGTCAGGGCCAGGTTGAGCGGGTCAGGTGGGGTTAGGGTCAGTTCATAATCGATTGCGGGTCAGTGGTGGGTCGGGTTGTATATTATATGGCTTACATCTTAATGAGTAGTTTTCTCTTCATTTAGTATTTCATTAATGCAAACACAAGTTTTGTTAACATGGAGC
>PYUH01000649.1:56835-147425 GCA_016808085.1 Suaeda aralocaspica | reverse complement strand
TATCCCGTGCTTTCAATGTTAGCACGAGATTTGTTGACTATCCCAGTTAGCACCGTGGCTTCTGAATTTGCATTTAGTCTTGGAGGAAAGACTATTTCTGCCTCCCGGAGTTCTTTGAAGTCAAAGACTATCCAAGCTTTAGTATGTATGCAAGATTGGCATCGTGCGGAATATGATGTAGAAGAAGATTTGAGAGAGTTTGGTGAAGATTCAGAGGAAGATGAAGCTGTGATTGAAGAGGAGGATCCCTTTTTCTGAAGTTGTGATTTGAGACCTCTTAGTATTGTATCTAACCTTCTTTTTTTATATATGCATCTTGGGTTGTAATGAATTGGAGCCACTATATTATGTAATGAATTAAAAAGAACTAATATATGTACTTATTAAGCTAATATAAAGATTTGAGTAGCTAATATATAGAACTAATATGTTCTCTTTTCATTCATTTGAGTGCACTTGAGAGGTTATGCTATGATTAAGTAAAATCTTTGCTCCATGTTAACAAAACTTGTGTTTGCATTAATGAAATACATAAATGAAAGAGAAACTACTCATTAAGATGTAAGCCATATAATATACAACCCGACCCGCAACTGACCCGCAATCGATTATGAACTGACCCTAACCCAACCCTGACCCGCTCAACCCTGGCCCTGACCCTGACCCGCTTAGCCATGACATCGGCCCATAATTGACCCGACTCATAACCGACCCGCTCAGACCCGCCCCGACCCGCCCAGTAACCAGGCCTACTTGCAACCCACTAGAAACTTGAAAATGATTTTAGAAATCTAACCATACCTCTTTTGACAATTAAGAACTTATTGTATAATTAAGATAAAAGTTTGGTCAAATTTTCAAATCACATATCAAATGAAAAAAACACAACCTTGGTGTGATTAAAGCCCTATTCTCCTTATTTTATTTTTCCTTAAATTTAGTAAAAAAAAAAAAAGTTTAGTTAAACAAAATAAGACCAACTTATCAAAAATATGTTTAGTATATATCTACTTCAATCCTTGATACGTATTAGATTCATAATAATTTTAATGAATATAATCTCAATTGGAGTAAAAATGAGTTCAGTAAAAATAAATTTGTCTTGGTAAAATTAAATTCAACTAAGAAAAATAGATTGTTCGATTTTAAAACAGAAATTTCAAAGTAAAACAAGTGATCTTCATCCCTAGTTATAAATTTGCATCTTATTGTAGCAGATCATCGATGCAAAGCAATTTACACCTTTCACTAGGTTAAGGAAGAAGGCAATTACACAAAAAGGTTAAGGTAAACTAAAGCGACCCACTAGTCTGTACAATGCACTATCATCAGAGTGTAAGCTGTGGTTTAAAGAACACCCAGATCCATAATTTCCCCGAAAAGGTGCTGAAATAACAGAACAGAACAATTACATGAACGGGGAAAAAGGGTACAACAAAAAAACTTTGGAAGTATAAGCAAAGCTGTTAGCTATCGGTCTCAATAATTCGAGGTCCTAAATACTGTATCCCATCCATCTTAGAGTTTTCTGGCATCGCAATTTCTTCTAACCATGCATATGAATACTCATCATCTTTCAGCTCTGCTAGTTTTTCATCTGCATTCAATATGTCATTATTAGTAAAGGTCAAAAATTTTTAGTGTCACACAGTTTCACATGTGGCATGTCATTGCTATTGGTATTGCTATTGGTGTTCATGCACCAGACATCCTATAAGTTGCTAAGGTTTCTAGCTATTTGAACAACACTTGGATCACATATATGACAGGATGAGTGAACTTATAATCCCATTCATCAATATATTGTACCCTAGCAATCGAGGAAGCGATTATGAGCTTACAGAGTTGCGAAATTCAAATCCAACCAGTGCTTTTGCAGTGCTATGCTCTCAATTCTGTGTGTGGACATATCAATCAGTCTTGTTATACTCAAGAAAAAAAATGAGACGAGGTACTTGCTTTTAAGCTGGGAATCCTAGAAACAAGGGAAAAAACCAGCTTCCCTAAATGGCAAAAGTGGACTTTGTGAAGCTCAATCATGCATCAGGTTCAAATAAAGTCAGTGAGAAGCTATATCTGAGTTTTAAGTTTGGCCTATCAAGAAGTATTACCATGTCAACTTTTTCCTTTTGATACAAAGATTATATAGACTATTAGAAACATTGGACAGAAGTATCTGACAGATTTTCTATGCCTATGCAAATTCAAGGAGACAGAACAACACATGGATGTTTAGCATGATTATTAGTGTTGGAGACTTGGAGTGACAGAAATATCAACATCTGAAATTACCATCAGATGTCAACGTAGATAATTTAGATGTTTGGCCTCCTTTGCGGAGGATCGCTCTAATCAGGCTAATATAGGACATATTCCATTGAAATTGAAGTTAATAATAGATATAGATTGTACAGCTTATATTAGCAGTAACAACAAAAAAAAGGAGATCAATTTAACAGTCAATTACAATTTATGGCTATCAAATAAAATTAGTACTCTGTTTGGAGGTGTTGTGAATTCTGCAGCTGAATGAAGGGAGCAGAAATATGGAGGTTGCAATTATATTCAATTTGACATTTAACTAGTGCTAGTGAACACAGTCTGAAATCAGCTAAAAACATATCATGAGCATTAACATACCTGGAAATGTAGACAGAACTTCTTTGTAATAACTACAGTCGCGACCGTCTTCTTTTGAGTATGGTGGTCCAATGACATCTAGTACAGCACATGGAGTTATGGCTGTAAACTCATGAATATTGCCCCCAGAGGTTGGATACAGGACTGATGTGTTACAAGGAGCAGTGAAGACACTGTTAGCTTTTAATTTTGCTAGCCTCCCTGCAAAATCAATCAAATTCAATAAGAAATTTTGCTTGAAAAATACAATATTAGATAGTTAGCGTAGTGAAGAACACAAACTGACTTACTTGATGAAGGTTGTTCCCTACATACAGATTCAACCCAGTCAAATGCTTTGATATGCATTTTACCCAAAAGAAGCTTGCTGAAAACAGTCATTTCTGGGTGATTGTGAAGGGGAATAACGGCTGATGCTGGTAGAAAGAAAATAACCAGCTGCACAGTACATACTTCAGAAGATCAGATAAAGCCATCGTACCATCTTTCATAATTTTGATGCATACACTAAATGCCTAACATTGACAATTTCAATGAGTCAAGTATTGTTGATTTGAAATTTACAGAAAAACAAGAAAACTGATGTATTTATTTTTTCGCAAAACAAGAAAGATGTTTCTTTTTCTTTTTTCTACATATATCTATGCAATACTGGACTTACAGAGAAATTATGGCACTTATAGACGGTGGTGCATGTAACCCTTTGATTTCCTTTCACACAACTCCCTGGCTTGAAAAATGGTAAATCTTCACTCAGTCCAAAAACTCCAGGACTTAGGCTATCTGAAATCACAAGAGGAAACTTTTTAAAAAAGGAATCACATTCAAGTTAATTTAATATTCATGAACCAGGTATCATCTCATACATAACGAACAAGAGCAATTCATTTAGTCACACATCTTTTAAATGAAAGAGGCAGATGTAACAACTTCTGCAATCTAAATCTCAGAATCAATTTCTGAGATCATAGAGAAGTAAAAATAGATAATTAAGACAAGATAATACCTAAAATATATCAATGTCCTATTTACACAATCCGTCAATCAGAAATTATGTAGCAAGGATTATAGCAGATTGTAAAACCGAATGCACACATAAGTCAGAGAGAAGATTAAATGTTAGGTCAATTCCCTGCAGCCCCTCTCCATGGACTGGAAAAAAGCAGATAGGCTAACATCTTCCATAAGTGAATTAAAGTTCTAGTTAATATCTCATTATATTTGGAATCTACAAGCAGATTGACATGGATGGATGATTAATGAAGAGAAGTACCAACCAAAATTGATAAGAGATGGATACCAATATACAAAGTCCCATTACCATCAATTCTGCTATTGCTTTAAGAAGGGGTAGCGAAGCCTGGGGCAGTTCAGCAAGCCAAAAATTTAATTCTGGCAAGCCATGATACTAAAACCAACCATCACTATGAAATCAAGAAGGTCCAATAGAGTAATTAATTTACTTACAACACCATAAAAAAGAAAAAGTGTAATGTGGAAGTAGAAACTGTCAAAGTCTTCTTCAGCAATCCAATATCATTTAAACTTGCAACGATTTGTAGACCTTGTTTTTTTTCAGCATATTATACAAACTATCCAGTTAATTCAAACAAGAAAATCAACAAAGAATCAGTTTAAATGAATTGTACCATTCAATGAGTTTCAGAACAGGAAAAATTGATCACAATGCAAATTATAGGTGAGGTGCACCAAACATAAACAACTAATGCGGGTGCACAAAATAGCATGAACTATTAAGGCAGGTGCGCATGAGTACATGAGATCAATTAATGACATCAGTGGTGGAATCTTCAATCTAAATTGGGTTAATAGTTCATTCTTTACGATGTTGTGTGCACCCGTTTTAGTCATTTATGTCACCACATGCACCTAGATTAATTGTTCATGTTCTTGTATGCAGCAACTTTAGTTCTTGTTCTTTGGTGCACCTAGGTGACCTAACCATTAGTTAGAAGTGCTTTTGAGGCCCATTTGTCCTCGAGAACATCATTTTTTTCACCAAATATGCTAGTTTAATGTAAAACAACAGTTTAAGAGGACAAAGGCTATTCTTTTTCAAACCATTAATTGTTCTTTAAACACAACAGAGCACAATTGATGGGATAGTCAGCATCCATTATCACCTAATTGACTGCTTCACTGCATCAAAACTAGATTTACCAAGGCTACATTACATTAACTTCATATTTGATCTATACATTTGACATATTTCTCAAGGGTTAAAATAAGTAAAACTAAAAATTTGTCATGACATGAGAGTTGAGACACGAGAAATTTTTCAAACAAATCCATTAGTTTCATTTTGGTAACGTTACAAAAGCAAGAATGCCTTCCCAAGATTTTCCTTTCCAAGGAAAACATATACTTTGTAGATGACAGACAAACATCACAATGCGCGAAATGACAAAATCATCAATTAGCAGAAAATGCACTAAACGACAATGAATCTTAATAGCCTTTTACAATTACGTTATAAAAGGGCTGTTGTAATCCAACAAACACAACTAACCTTATCTAGTTGGCCTTACTGTTTTTATTTTTTCCTTTGATTTCATCTGACAAATTAAAAGTCAAAACTACATTTCCATTGACATACGATTCACAACCATATAGCCTAATCAAATCAATTATTTTTAGCTTAATGTAACCCATCAACTCTGACAGCATAACAAGGCAAATTACAAAATGATAAAACACTAATAGAAAATAGTAAAGCTATTTGCACTCCCTATCTCAACTATCATAGGATCCTCTCTATTGGTTCCCTGTTATAACCCCTTTCCACTTCATGTATCTCCAACTATTGATTTATGAAATAGACTGCGGTGATGAAAAACCATTGATTAATGTATCTCCACTTCATGTATCATAAGAAATGGAAAAGATCTCGACTTACCTCCGCCCTCCAACAAAGAAAAACCATCTTGATAACGACATGTCTAAGGCCAATAATAATACGCAACTTTGTGATGAAAAGTAACTTCTTAGTGAACGTGACATTCGAGGGAAAAGAAAGGAAAAGGTTGAATAGTGGAAATCACCAACATCAAAAAAGCAATATAAGGATTGGATAAAGGGTAAGAATACTAGTCAATGACAGTATGGGGTATGATACCAATAACATCAAGAAGTTTCGCATCTACCCTTTATTGTTATCCTTAATAGCTTACTAAAGCCAAACAACATGAATACATGTTGGACTTACCGCTTCAAACAATGCCCGCTCAACTTGCTGAGCGCAGTTATTGATTCCGCCGCTGCATAATGCAATCAACTAACTAAATTACTGTAGTTTTAGTTGTCATTTTATGTATGACTTTACAGATTATAAGATATCAATTCGTGAACAATTATTTTTGGTAAAAAATTCAACAACAATATTACTACTGGTTTAACGCAACAAACTCTTTGAACAGCTAATTTATTGTACATAATTTAAACAGTAATTAACATCAACTACTTATTTGCATGTCCATTTACTATATAACTCAGTACTTTTGAACTATAGCACAACAATTGGAAGGCATAAATATTCTCAAATGCATATGAAATGACATTGGAAATTTTTTTTATTTAAAAAAAAAATAAGTAAATAATAATTGGACAATTCAAACAATAAAGGAAAACAAACTAAATACGTACATTAAAGTAAATAAAAAGGCAGATCATAATTCATAACTATAAGCAGTAAAGATTTCATCATTCATAGAAACATAACTTATTACTTAATTGAGAGATAATGGGCTAATGGCAAGCAACAATCAGCAAATACTAACACCCAAAAAAACAAAAACAAAAACAAAAACAAAGAAGAAAAGATGTAAAAAACAAGGATATCAACATATTATTGATAACCAAAAAGTTACTAATACTTCCGTAACAATTTAGTTCCAACGATCTGACATAAATTTTAATTATCAAATCGCCGCAACTAAATTGTTACTGATATAGTATAATTACAAAAATAATATTAAAAAACAATATGTGAAAGAAATAAACTTACCAATGATGTCACAAAGATTGTGAACATCACGAGGAGGAGGAACAATCCCAGGACCTTGAAACACATTTTTACAATAAATATAAAGTTGTTGTAAAGGAATTGAGAAATGAAACTCTTTATTTAAATTTGAAGAAGATGATGAAGAAGAAGATCTCCTTCTCACTTTTTTCTTCTTAATAACTTTACCATTAACATGCCCAACAATCTCCCTTCTATGTTCAACTAACCCACCTTCCATTTTCATCTCTTTTACAAAAATTATATAAAATAATTTTACTCTTTCAGGTATTTAAAGAAACACTTGGTATACATGAAGAAAAAAAAAAAGTATGAAATAATATGAACCACAGTAAAGATGTGTATTTCTGTGGGAGAAATATGAGATTGGAATTTGGAGATCTCAAAGTGTTTGATTGAAAGAAAAGTAAAAGGGAAAAAAATGGAAGATAGATTATATAAACAGAGGGAGGTAATAGAAAACCAGGGGCCATGAGAGGTGGACTCGAATTTGTGAGAAAACCAGCGAGTTTAGTTTTTTTGCATTTATTATATAATATATTTATTTAGTGGATGCCCATTATACCCCATGATTTTGTCGTATATTATAGATACTAGGTTTATAATTTTCTAAAAAAACCCTAATTGTTTCTCATGTCTATATATATGTATGTGCTCCCTCGTGATTTAATAATATGAATACGAATGATACTCTCCTCTAAAATTTTCTTTCTATAACATGTTATCAGCACGATTGTTCTACCGAAACATGTAATTGTAGATTGAGAGGGATCAATCAATCAACGGATCAAATAGTCAAAGCATGATATACCCAAATTTATCTACCGAGTCAAATGGATTAATGATGTTTCGTCAAAGCAATTACTAGGTGTATCGGGTAGAATACAATAATTCAGAATTGCCTTCCATCAAGGTTGATTAATTGCACATTACTATTTCTTTTACTCTCCTTCGTTTCATTGGAATTTTCAGGTAATTCTTTTTTCTACTTCTTTCACTTTTATCTCCCTCGTCATGTTTTAGTTTCATTAATAGGTACTTTATTCCATCCAATACTACTTCTATTGGGGTTTATTTATATGATGTAAATTATATGTGTTGTTTTGTTTTTATTGTTTTTCCCTAATCTTACTTTATTGTTAGGGGCTTTAATTTTATTCATAATTGGTTGATTCAAATTCAGTTTCAGGCCTTTCATTGACAAATTTCTTTCGACCGGTATCGTATTTCACTAATAATATGGATTGATAAATCTTATGTGATTATTTTCTATGTTTTAGAATAATTAGGTTCTAGGTTTGAATTTGTTCAAGTTTGGGAACCAAAATAATAGTCAATGATTGATGACTAATGATTTTGTTGAATATCATATTCTTATGCTCAGTTTTATTTTTGTTGAATAAGTCTCAATTATATTTCACAATTGTAAATGAAGCTCTAATTGATCGCTCGATGTATAAAGCTTTCGTTAACTTTGGAGCCTTTTTATTTTCTAGTATTTTAGTTACCACCTGCAACTTATGTTCCTTCAATTCGTTCTCATGTTCATGTATGCATATATGTATGTCTATTTGTTGACTTGATTGCTTAGGTTGTGTCACTCTTGGATTTTACTTATCCTTCACTAATCATGACAATTATAAAACAATTCATCATTTCCATTATTATTATTATTATTATTAGTATTCATTTATTCTACCTACTATTTATGAATTTCTATGCGCTTATTGTCGAAAAACGATTATTATCATATGAAATTATTTTTATCCACCCATTTTATTTTCTCACGAATATATAAACACATTAATTATAATGTTTTTGAGGTCCTTGTTTGTTTTCTCTCTAAATTGTATTCATGTATTGTATGACTCATAATTGTTCCTGTAATTAAATAATTACATAACCATAAAATCTTAAAACCAAAGGTTGAAGACTAGATTTCACACAATACATCTCCGAGGATTTGTATATAGATATGGTTTCCAATGTTTGATTTAATCTTTCGGCATATATTTTATCCGAACAAAATGGTTTATTTTGTGACTTTAAATTAAAAATCCATTGCTTGTACCATTAAAAGTCCATCGCTTGTACTTACCATATTTGTTTGTATGGAGTGTACAATACTTCCATGTACGGTACTTCCATGTGCGGTCATGATTGATTTGTTTTATGTAAAATATAGCTTATAACCATAATTTATCTTTGCGAAAATAGTTATGAAAATATTTTGGTTCATTAATAGTCTTGTATCTTCTTGTTCGTACTTTGTATTATGCTTTGTCTCCTATGAAAACCTTTAATTGATTTCAATGTAATTAGGGTGTGGTTCGTTGATTAATTTTTTACACACTCATTGTTTAATCTCTATTATCGTGAAGGAATATAGGCCTCGTGATTTTGCCATCATGTTTGAATAAGAGTGGAATTGTCAAATTGTTACATTTTTTTACTGGTTAGTGGCAAGTTGACTTGTATTGATTACCTTATTATCTTTAATAGTTTCGTGGCAATGTTTTTTCATACATTTAAAATTCCTTTATTCCTTTTTTGGAGTGTATGGAGCATATATGAAATTATTAAAGACTTTAACTACATATAATAACATAGATATTTGTTAAAAGATCGTTTGCTCATGTATTATTCTAGTTTTTATTGAATCAAATGATTGGATAGAGCCATTGATCATAACTAGTAAGATATATGGAGCTGATGTTCAATTCCTTAAGGGTCATAAATATCATGAGTAATATACTAATTAATATGAAGCTATATATATATTGTTTAATCTATACGCATAAGTCATGCAAAAAAAAAAAAAAAAAAAAAAAAAAAAAAAAAAAAAGATTTTGAATATTTGATATATTGCTTTTGGATTGATATTTATCTACCATGTTCTAATGGGTATTAATAGATATGTAGTTATCTCATTCCCAGAAGTCATGAGAATTTGTATGTTGATATCAATTGTGTTTTCATGACTTTCTCTTTATTATGTATTATTTATGTAAGATTGTTAGAATTGCAAACCCGATAATGTAATATTCATTATACCAAGAAATAAACTTATGATTTTAAGAAATTGAGCATGACATCATGAGAAACTAAGTTGGAAAAAAATCTATCCATTATGCCCATACATAGAGTACTTTCATTATAAAGAATATTTGAGCAATTGAAACATGTTATAGTTTTGTGAGAATATTTTACTCTACTTGATACATGACATTGTCAAAAGAATTGTCGCTTAAGTGGTATATTGGATTTAAAGATTATTGGACTAATTTCATGCTCCCATATGCAAGGATTAGGGGAAGTATTGAATACATTGATGGTTAGTTTGGTACATATAAAAATGATTCATTTAATAAAGGTAGCCACATGATACTTAAATGTATAGAATGATATATATCATCCGAATGATGGATATGAACCATGTCAATGATTGATTATATGACAATCATATGTGAACATACTAGAAGGACAACGTAAATTGCTAATGAATATTGAGCACGCCTGAAGCGTGGTAGACTATTACGCACTAAAGATAATATTAGTTGAATAGGAAAGAAAGTGATACATTCTGATAAATTTTTAGAAGATTATATTTATGTTTTACAATATTAATATGTACCAAGATTATAAGAATACTCCAGAAGAGTATAAAATTTACAACATAAACAACATGTATCATGATAATAATCAATGGTCTAGCAGAGTATGAGTGGTTATTCGATAAAGTATTAGTCTTGCCAAGTATAGAAAGAAACACATGTTAGTGTTTTTATATCACATCATATTAATGTTCATGGCTATGCATGAAGTATGTATAATAAAAGTGATCACTAGTGTTTGAAAACTGACCAAATTTTAGAAAAATATATAGATTAGATGTGATAATTAAATTAGACCATCTGGGTTTTAATGTATAATCACCTGTAATGGAAACCTGAAGTTTCAATTTGATATGAAATAATGTGCTGACGCTCTCTCATGTTAGATATGTGAAATGTTTTGAATGGCAAGACATAATTAACGAACATTGTTATTGAGCTATATTTGGATTGTGATTTTTAAGAGAATTTCAAGAAAAAGAAAAAGTTATTTTTGAACAACTTTGGATATAGATATGTAATGGGTGACCAGAAGTTCACCAAAATAGCTTATATGTTGTTCCATATTATGTGACTAAATGCTTACCAAATCACCTTGTATGTTAACACTTTGAGTAAGTTAGAACCCATTATCAAAGTCATTGGCAATCCAGAAGATCACCATTGAGTAGAGTTACATGCGTATAAGCTAAGTCATGATTATGTTTACATAACAATCATTTTATTTATTGAGGCTGTTGAATGTCAGCACACAAGAATAAACCGACAACTGCACAATAATTGTCTCCCCATTGTCATTAATCTCTAGAAGAGAACAATTTATGATGAATTTATAAACACATGTTTGATGTATATCATAAGTTAGAGAAGAGATGGTTTTCATGGATTAATATCGTTCTCCAGAAGAGACAAATAGTTTATTGAAAATATCTCTTCTAAGCGATGAAATTTGTTAATAAATCTTCTATTAAATGAAATATTTTTGCACATGAAGTTATACACTAAGTTGGTTCAGAATATGATGCCCCTATATTTGAAAATTTTACCAACTTAGGGGGAGAAGAATTGGGTTAAGTTGCAAAATTACTAAATTATAAAGTGATGATCCCTATAATGACTATTTGAGATATTGTTGCCAACTTTTGTCTATATATTTTAAAGATATGTTGCACATCTATGGTTTGATTTGTATTCAGTTATGTCTCATGTTACATAGCATTAAAGATACATTTTGGCCATATTATGTATATATAGTACATTGAGATAAATCTTGCCAATAATACTTGATTCACTACACCTAAAGTGTAGGTTGTATGATCGGTTCCAAAATAAATATGTAATATATGGCAAGAAAGTGCAGTTGTCACTTTTTAAAGTGTAACGGTATATTAACGCCATAATGTTTGCCCCGGAAGTGGTATAGATATCTAAATTATAACAGATGGCCTATTATATAAGAACTTAGACGTTATAATCGACTAATGGTACCAATGGGAAATGTATTCAGATATCATTGTAAAATAGCATGCAAATTATATCTTGAAAAATGTGATACCGGTATATGATGGAACCGATGGATTATATGCATATGAAAAAAGTAGGGGATTTGAGACTGGGGGTCTGAAATTAAAGTCCACTTTTATGTCGACATATTGACAATGATCAAAACTTATCTTGGACTTGAAGTCCAACTAAAGGTGAATAATGATGATCGTTAAGGACCAAAAGTCCAACAATGGATTTTTGAAATCCACACTGTACAGTGTCTTGCATTTTTGAGTCTTACATTTATGTGCATGTGTGAGTTGTAGATAAACGCATTATTCATCGCATGTGGATATAGTAGTTAGATGCGTCATTCATCATATACATGTTTTATGTTCAATATCTTACTAGTATACACTTTACATCTCATCATTTACATGCAATAATTGTGATGTACGTGAAATTTGGTACATAATGTAGTAGGTTGTGTTTGCAGTAGTATGAAGACTTACATGAAAATATTATACTCCAATGAGGATATATTTGTGATAATATGAAGGCATTTTAACAGCATGTTATAAATCATGTATAAAAGTTCCAGAAGAATTTCTATATGACATATTCAAATATCAAGTCTTTCAGATTCTTTATTTAGAATACAAAACTCTCATAAGGTATTGGTGACTAGATTGCCAACACTCAACTTGAAGTTTGAATATATGAGAAATAATCAGAACCTTATGTTCATTGGAGAACTATAAGGATACTCCTTTTATGGTCCAGAAGAACCATACACAAAGAATTACTTAAATGTAATTACTAATTTACATAAGATTAGGCAATGATGTTGATAATATCACAAGTTGCCATAAATTATGATCAATATGTAATTATCAATAGCTACTTTATATAGCTTCCAGAAGAAGATATAAGTTTAATATTTATGGCAACTTGACAAATATGTAGTAATGATAAATAAAACATATGTATTATTTTTAAGAGTATGGAGAAATGAATATATCTCATGTTGAAGATTGAAGTCCAATCAGGAAGGATCAACTACCAAGGAGTTGAATTTTATTCTACTTCAAGTGCGAAGCTACTACCAAAGACATTGGATTCATTATTCTAAAAGATCTCAAGTTATGCATTCATTAGGGGGAGAAAATACGTGTTGCACTCTTTTTCCTTAACTATGGTTTTGTCCCACATTGGGTTTTCCTGGTGAGGTTTTTAATGAGGCAACATCATAAAGCGTATTACTAAGTTTTTCCTTCACTAGGTTTTTGTTCCCACAGGGTTTTTCTTAGTAAGGTTTTAACGAGGCATACTATTCGATAATGGTCATCCAAGGGGGAGTATTATATAATATATTTATTTAGTGGATGCCCATTATACCCCCATGATTATTCTAGTATATTCTACATACTAGGTTTATAATTCTCTAAGGAAACCCTAATTATTTCCCATGTCTATATATATGTATGTGCTCCCTCATGATTTGATAATATGAATACGAATGATACTCTCCTCTAAAATTCTCTTTCTATAACAGCATTTGATTTTTTTAATAATAATTATTAATGGAACTAAGGGATATATATTTTAAGATATGTTTGAGAGTTGGAAAAAAACCGACTATAATAATGTATCGTACAAAGGTGCCAAAATTGGAGTTAAATACTATCACTAGTACAAAAATCCAATTTTGCTGCGGTTTTGTTTGGGGTATTTGCTGCGGTTTTTAACCGCAGCACTTGGAGCAACAGCAATAAACCAACATATTATTTGCTGCGGTTGAACCGCAGCAAAAAAATGTACTTTTTTGCTACGGTTATTCACAAAACTGTAGCAAATAAGTGGTTTTTTTTGGTGGGAAACTGCACTATTTGCTGCGGTTCTTTGTAAAACCGCAGAAAATAGTGCAGTTTCCCACAAAAAAAAAACCACTTATTTGCTGCGGTTTTGTGAATAACCGCAGCAAATAAGCACCCAAAAAAATAATTTTTTTTTTTTTGCATTTTAAAGCAAAATTAAAAGCTGAAATGTTATACATACATAGAATCAATTATTTTCAATATAATTACACTTCTATCACAAAAAAATACACTACTATCACAAAAATACATTTGAAATTTAACTTAAACAAGATTCATTACTTGAAAGAAGAACAGAAGAACATCAAATACATAAAAGGTTGTAATTTCTATCGAAATAATTACAACAGAAGAACATCAAATTAAATTACAATTCCAGCAGCAACATCAAACTCAATTACAGTTGCATCAAATTAGCGACTTAGCTCTTTTTCAAAGTTATTTTCAGCTCAAATTTGATAGGCTACACAAATACAGTTATGAAGAAATTAAAGTTATTTAAATAAAGAATCGAAGAAAAAGGATATGGCAATATATTGGCATGAGATAAGCTTGTTAATATGGTCTACATCTACAACCTGCAACAGGGAGGAAAATATCAAGCTCAAGTTAGAAAGCTTGTTTTCAGTCATGTTCAAGCCAAATGAGAGAAATAACAAACTCCTTTATGAGTTCACCAAAGCACAACCATTGCGGTGAGAAGGCAAGTAACATTATTTCAGCAAGTAACATTATGTCATTAATGCTGACTCATAATCCATAAGATTGAAAATAAGATCTGATAGCAACATCAAAGTTCCTCTAAATTGTTTATCATTCATTAAAAAAATGCTTAATTTGACTGATAAAAGAGAATTTAACTGCTTCACAGGATATAAGAAATAATACAAGTGTTTTGAATCAACAGAACAAGTGTACACATGACAACTTATTCAAACAGATTGACAACATTTGGGCATGCATCCAGCTTACCAACCAGTACAATTACTACGCAATACAATGAATATGCTGTGAAATTACTGAAGTCAAAGCAGGTTGCTACCCGAGTATCAACCACATATGGTGCCAAGTAATAGCGAGAGGAGGGGAAAAAAGACTTAGCTTACATCAAAATGTGCAACTTAATCAGCTTGGCTTTCTGTAATTTCAATTAGTTCAAATTGTGGAGATAAACTATATAAAATAATAAACATTTAAAACAAATGTCATCAATTTCTTTTCAATTACTTTCCTTTTCACCATAAGTACATAAATGAACCACTTCAATCAGCAACTCCGTCATCAGTTCATCATATAAATCATTTTTATTTTGAACGGATTAACAGAACACATCCTGTTATGAGCAAAAGAATATAATGGCCAAGAAGAATTTCAAGAATTAATTTGTTATCCCACCTCTATGTAAAAGCGTCACTCAGGAAGTGGCTCACATCTGCATGAACAGATGTAGAAACAAAAGGATTTCAAATTGATAAGACGAAGTACACCAAGTCACCAAATAAATACATAAAACCAAAGAGATTCAGCTGACTACTCTGTTAGCTCCCACCTCACAAGCAAAGTCAGCTATGTGACCTGTTGCGGAATCAAGTGTTACTACATCATTCAAAAAAATTAAGCCCACAGACAACGCATCCTGAGTAAGGGAGACAAACACAAGTGACAGGTACCAAGATTCTACCATTCCCATCCGATGATTCCCTTCCATTATCCTCCTAACCTGTTGTTAAAGGAATAAGATAATAAATCCACCATAATCTGTAATAAGACTAAAAATAACTATTGTCAGTTGCTAAAATTACTTTTTAGAAAAAATACTGCAGTCAACAACTAAAGAAGTCTATCAGTTATCCGAATAATTTCAGCTTCCAATTCATAGAAATTAATCACTTTCACGGATTTAAAACAGAGCATCATAAAATTTCAATTTCAAATAGGCATAGTGGATTTTAAAAATAATATAAAAAGAATTCCATAACTCAAAAGGGTCAGACACATAAGTTTCGGAAAATTTGTGTGCTGCCACGCCGGGGTATGGAGTTGTGAGAAGATGCAAAAACCATAACTTGAGGAAGATGATAAGTTTCTCCGATACAATTTGGTAAAAAAGTTCACTCTCCTATATCGATATACTCATTGAGTGTTTGGGTCCAATAGTTGTATACAACTCCTCAGTCTTTTACAAAAAAAAAAAAAAATTAGGAGCTACAGATGATACGAAAATGGAAGATAAAATAGAGCAAGCTGTAAACCACCACAAGACACAAGGAAAGCTAAATGCAAGTCTAGAAAAAATCAGCATATAGTGCCACCAAGAAATTGTCAAAAAAAAAATCATCACATTATTACCAATAGCATTGCAATACACTTAAATTTGGCTTCACAAAAACTCACCATTAGCCTGTACTGAGGTTCAAATATGTTCAGTGGCAACTAATTGAATGAGAAGAGAGTAACAAGCCAGCGGAACAGTAACGAAAAAGTCAAATTGCAGTTGATTACAAATAGATGTAAGTTCATAGTTGATATCATAACAACTAACATAATTATTAGTTCATTTCAATTAACTTAAGTTCACTTTTATTCTCCATTCACGAGAATTTCAGTCGAAAGAACAAGGCCTTAAAGTCAAAAATATAAGCTTGTAGCTCAAAAAAAAAAAAAAAACCAAGAAAATCAAAGATAGGAAAAATAAGAAATCATGTAGTAGTAGTAGTGTAACAGTATGAATGGCTCAGAATTGTGAATACCTCAACTTGTCGAATTTCATCTCGTCTTTACTGCTGAGCACATTAAAGTTCAGCGTCTCAAGGTCTGGAACTATATAAAAATAAAAATTACAGAGTAAATCACTGACAAAAATCAGAAAAGATAATTAATCTATAAGCAATTTAACAGTAATTCATCACAATTTCCAAATAATAACAATAATAATACCAGTCATTAAAGCTTGTTCAAGATTAATTGGAGTGTGATATGACTTGGGAACAACATATTTGGCAGTTTTAGCAACAAAATCAGTGGCAACAATCAAAAATCAAACAAAATTAAACCCATAAAGAGATTAAGGTAGAGAGGATTGTGACTTAAAACGAACCTCGCTGAGATTGAGATGCGAGTGCCAAAAGGATTATGACTTAATCTCACCCAAAAACGCACAAAATATTAGATCCAATCGCAAAAACTAGGGTTTTGGTAGAAAAAATTATCAAAAATTAGGGGTTTTAGATCTTTAAGCAAAATAGCCCAAACCTCGAAATTGCCTCAAAGTCGTCCAAAATCGCTAAAAATTTGCCTCAAAATCGTATGAAACAAATCAAAATAAATAAATTAAACTCAAAACAACAAAAAAAAAGAAAAATAACAATCGAAATCAAAATTGAATCATGCAACAAAAAAGAAAAAAAAAAAAGGAAAGATTACCTACGAATAAAGAGGGACGAAAGATAAGCAAACGAGATAGAGTGATAGTGGGTGAGAGGGTGCGAAGGAGAGTATGAGAGTGAGATTGTGAGAGTGGGTGAAAATGAGAGTGGAGGAGAGTGAGTGTGATAATGTTAGGGTTAGAGGAGGAGGGATGGAAAAAAGAAAGTGTGTGGGCTTATATATGGGGCGGCTATTTGGGCTCGTGGGCTGAACAATATTTCGGTTGGGTTATTTGCTGCGTCAAATAACTTATATAACCGCAGCAAATAACTTATTTGCTGCGGTTATATTTGAACCGCAGCAAATACTTTTATGTAATAGTGATATAAATAGATATTTGCTGCGGTTCTTCAAAAATCACAAAGAACCGCAGCAAATATGACGCAGCAAATGAGTTTTTTTGTACTAGTGTATGGATTCCTTTTGAGTCGATGAACAATACGAAACCTAATTGGTTAATCGTAAATACTACATATTTAGTACTCTGTATTATAAATTTATAGGTAAACCACTCTAGTTTTTGTTTTGTTGAATCAACTAAAATAATTACATTAACTAGTTATTGGTTTGGATGATGTCTCGAGTCATTGTATGGTTATTATGTCGGAGAAAAAAATTCAATGAAGTTTGATTAAGATAACGAATTAAATGAATAAAAGATAAAAATAGAATAAAAAAAGAGTGAAGTAACATAGATAAGAGCTTTAAAAATAGGTGATATATAATCATAATTAATGTTATTATATGCTATAATGGTTTTTTCCTTTTTTGTACCCAAGTTATTTACAAAATTTTTGAACAGGCTATCGCACATCTCTAAAAAATAAACTAAACAACACTAACTAATATAGCTTGTAAAACCCATATTCTTATCTCCACCATCTTCTGACCTTATATATTTTATAACTTCAGAGATATTTGCTCCACTTTTTCTAAAATTATTTATAATACACAACTGCTCATTAGTAACCTTTCTTTGAGATTTAAGTAAATGCCTTTTATCCACAGGAACCATTGGATGATTGTGAACCATTACATGCTTCACTACAATAAATTTTTCACTTACTAAGTCAACATCAAACTGAATATGAGCTTGACAATCAGTCCTATAATCTAGCTTATTGTAATCCTGTAAAACAAACCAAATAAAAAAAAACACACATCATTAATTCTATAAAACAACCATTTTATAAACCAAGACAATCTTTTGAACTGATTGAACACCTATTATAGTAAATTAAATAATATAATAGAACATCCATAAGCAAAACATAACATATATAACACACAAAAAAAAACATCTATTTATATTTATAAAATATCTTTTTATATCTATAAAACATACTGTTGTTTTCCAAAAAAAATAACTTTTCTATGTTAAACTTCTGTAGTTTTAGTAAAACATCTTCAATGCATATATAAAACAATCACTTTGAGACATAAAACATAACAGAACAAAAATATTGAGAATAATAAAACAATACATTCATCAAACATGTTTATGAATTATTACTTGATAATTATGAATAATATAATTTATTTAAAAAAAAACAACTATAACAGTATTAAATTCAACATAAAAAGTAACTTCAATTATAACATTATTTTATAAAATATCATTTCATATTTATAAAGCATATTTTGATTTCTAAAAATTAAATGTTCTATGTTAAACTTGAATATTTTAAGTAAAACATCTTCGTTTTATAATAAAACAATTTATAAAAAACATAAAACATAACTGTACAAAAATATTAAGAATAATAGACCACAAGTTTAATCTACCAGAACAATAATACATCAATTTATATTTATTGAACAATACATATAATCTATAAAGCATACCTTAGTTGATGAACTCTTGTTGCTTTTCTTCAATCCTTCTCTATGACAAACAAAGAATCTTTGTCTAACCGTCACATTGTCAGATCTGAAATAACGCTTCCCTTTTCTCACTCCAAAACCGTATTTGAAGCCATACTCATTGTAAAGATTGTAAGCTTCGTCGTCACTGTTAACTTCATAAAATAGCAGCTCAAATTTCTCAGATTCAATAAATGAATCTGAATCACTACCAACACCTTGTATACAATGTCGGAATTCAAAGTTTTATCAACTTCAACATCAGAATTTTGAACATGAACAAAATTTTGAACATCTGAACCTGAACTTTGAACTGAATTTGAACTTTGAGCTGAATCTGAACTTTGAATTGAAACTGTCGTTTGAAGATCAGCAACTTCAATATCAGAATAAAAACATCGAAATCAAAAATAGTAGGACCAAACTTCTTCTCATCATCTCTATCTTCGTTTTGAATTACTTCATCTTCTTCTAAAACTAATTTTCTGGATAAAATATCCAGAACATCAAATCTAGCAAAAGATTTGTCCATCAATGAAATTGTAAAGATATTATAGAAGAAAAAAAACTGAAGAAAACAAAACAGAGAGGAAGAGAAAAAACAGAGAGAAAGAGAGAGAGAGAGATAGAGAGAGAAAACTAGAGAGAGAAAGTGAAAAAAAGTAGAAGAGAAATAATGAAAGTTTGAATCAAATAATATTAATTTATATAGGTTGTAAATTATTTATGGAAAGTAGAAAAATAAAAGTGATAAAACATTTAAATAAAATTATAAAACATGAAAAACAAATCAAACATGTAGTCAAATATAATAAAACAAAGAGAAAGATAAAAAAAAGTAGAGAGAAAGCTAGAGAGAGAGAGAGAGGGAGAGAGAAAACAAAAAGAAAAGAAATAATGAAAGTTTGAAACAAATGATGTTAACTTATATAGTTTGTAAATTATTTATGGAAAGTAGAAAAATAAAACTGATAAAACATTTAAATAAAATTATAAAACATGATAAATAAATAAAACATGTAGTCAATATAATAAAACAGAGAGAAAGATAAAAAAAAACAGGGAGAAACAGAGAGAGAGAGAGAACTAGAAAGAGAAATAGAAATAAAGAAGAAAAGAAATAATAAAAGTTTGAATCAAATAATGTTAATTTATATAGGTTGTAATTATTTATGAAAAGTAGAAAAATAAAACTTATAAAACATTTAAATAAAATTATAAAACATGATAAATAAATAAAACATGTAGTCAAATATAATCAAACAAAGGAAAAGCTAAAAAAACAGAGAGAAAGCGAAAAAAAAAACAGTGAGAGAGAGAGAAAATTAGAGAGAGAAATCAAGAAGAAAAAGAAATAATATAAGTATATAGATTGTGAATTATTAATCCAAAGTAGAGAAATAAAAATAATAAAACATTTAAATAAAATTATAAAACATGTAGTGTAATATAATAAAACATTCAAAGAAAAAATAATCAAAATTGAATAAAAAATATTGAAACAATAAATTTGACAAAGAAATTTAATTTATAATTAAACAATAAATTTTTTATTGATTATGTAATGTTCTGTTCCTATATTACATATTATTTTGTAAATAAAACATTAGATACCATAAATTTATATTCCAAAACCACAAAATGCTTTGATAAATTTCATTAGAAATAAAACATTGCATAGTATTCTAATATACGTGTTTTATGTTGTTTTTTTCCTCATTTTCGGTTGATTCTTGTGCTAAATAGTGAAGTTTGTGGCTTTGTTTTGATTGAATATTGTCTTTTGATGTTAAGTTATGTTTTGGAACGGTTTTAGCATCTTTAGTTGACTTTTAGGACCTTTTACGGTTATTTTATACTCTATTGGTTATTACGCACGGTTTTCGGTTTTGTTTTATATGTTTCAGGAGCGTAATAGAGAGTTATGAAGTTATTGGAAGCTAAAACGAGTCAAAAAGCACTTGCCTCGGAATGCGTGCTAAGTCACGAAAAGTCACGAACGAGATTCGAAGAATCGAGCAAAGCAGCAAGAAGGATCGTCAAAATATAAGCATGCAAGTAAGATGCGGGCGCAGCCCTTTTATCCTCAATTGATCCATGCGCCCGCAACATAGATCAGCAGTCCCATAAGTCTCAAAATAAAGAACCTGCGGGCGCAGGGAAGGAACTCAATTTCTTCTATGCGGGCGCAAATGAAGGATTTCTCGCTCCGTTCGATCTTTCCGCGCGATTTTGCTTCGTGGGTTTTATTTTAATAAAACCTAAATACTATATATACTCAATGTATAGGGAGCACGACCCTAACTAATTTTTATCATAATTTTAGACCTAGGAATCCAAAAACCCTTATTCTCTCTAGAATTCTAGCATTGATTACTTTGTTTCAACAATTCAAGCTTTCAATTTATGCAATTCAATCCTTCTTTTGGTAATCTCTTTCCTTATGCTTTTCAATTCCTTTAATTTCATGAATCTCTTTAGTTTCTTAGTTTAGATTAATTAGCTTTGTTATTTTGATTCTTAATTTAGTTTTTTTAGTAATTAATTTAGTTTTAATTCTAGTTTTAATTAGTTTTTGTTTATGATGATCATGTTATTTAATTTTGATTTTGTTTTAGATTCTTTAATTATGTGTGAGTAGTCTTTTTCTCTAGGGTTAGGGGATGTATGATCATGATGTGAATTTATTTTATGTTTTGTAATTAGTTCTTGGCTTTTAATTGAATTCCTGTTATTGATTCTATCGATTGCAATTAAATTGTGGCCAGATTTAGTTGTAAGTTAGGTTATTGTCGAAATCGAGGCCGAGAGGTAAGATTACCACAGTTAGACCACCGNAGATTACCACAATTAGACCACTGAATAATAGGCAAAAACGAATTTATGCGAGCGAGAGCCGGTAAAGGAGTTTTGAGGGAGTCTAAGTTCGAGAGAATTAGTGAGCCCTAATTCAATGAATGTCAATGAATTGATTAGTGAACGTTAATTGAGTTTGTTGATTGATCATAGTGAACCGATTTCCCCAGGTTTCCATAAATAGAGTTTAATTAATAATTTCCCATCATTTCCTTAGTTTTTGTTTTAGTCTTCTTAGTTTTAGTAGTCTTTTACCAAAATTTCCACCAAGGCCCCTTACACACTTTAGGCATTTTAGAACTAGTAGAATTTAATAGCCTCCCTGAGGATTCGATCCCTACTTCCCTAGCTATATTAGTTAGTGTTGTTCGGTTATTTTTGAGAGGTGCGCGATAGCCTGTTCAAATTTTGGCGCCGTTGCCGAGGAGGCAATTTTTAATTTTATTAGTCGGGTTTAAAGTGTTTTCTTATTTTTATTTTTGGTTTTATTTTCTCACCTCAAGGAACCTTCACATTCTTTGAGGTAGAACTCATATCGGTTTCGAGTTTCGATGTGTGCAGGTATTAGGTTGTATGCCAGTTCGGATTGACCCTGAACCGGAAAGATCATTGCATAATAGGAGTCGTAGAAGGAAGTGGAGATTACGAAGAGTCATTCTTTCCGACCGAACACTGGTTGATTTGACATAAATTTTTGCTGAGTTGAATATTTTCCATAGTTCAGATAAGGAAGAGATGGCAGAATCACAGCTTAACGAGAACAACCCACCACAGAATGATGCGCCACCGCCACCGCCACCACCACCACCACCACCAGCAAGGTCCTTAAAAGACTATTCTCAGCCGAGTTCTACAACAGTGGGAGGTGGTTACCGAGTTCCTGATATAGAAGCCTTGAATTTTGAATTGAAGCCAGCTTTGGTGAACATGTTAGAAAGGAACCAATTTGCAGGAACATTGAAAGAAGATCCAAATTTGCACTTAAACAATTTCATTCAGTACTGCAATACAATCAAGCAAGTTGGTGTATCTCAAGATTACATACGACGTACGGTGTTTTCATTTTCATTAAAGGAGAAAGCTTGATCTTTTGTTGAATGGTTTGAACATGGATACTATTAATAGTTGGGATGACTTGGCTCTTGCTTTTCAAAGGAAGTACTATCCTCCGGAGAGAACTGCACAACTTAGCAGTCAAATTACGAATTTTAACCAAGAAACTGATGAAACTCTTTATGATGCATGGGAGAGATTCAAGAATTTGTTGAAAATGTGCCCTCATCACGGACTTGAGAAGTGGTTTTTAGTGCAATCATTCTATAATGGCTTGGGTAATGAGAGTAGAACTTTGCTTGATTCCGCTACTAGTGGTCGTTTTATGTACCAAGAAGTCAATGCTGCTTATGATCTAATTGAGGAGATTGCCATCCATAATTCTCAATTTGGTAATCCTAAAGGACATGGTAAGAGAGGAGGAAAACATGTGGTGGATGAAAAATATGAGAGTTTGGTTTCGAAAATCAATGCAATCCATGAGAAGCTAGACAAGATCAACACACCATCCTCCAATCCAATGACAGTAGCTGCAATGGCTGCACTTTCGGGAGCTACATATGTCTTTTGTGATTTATGTGGTTCTTTTGGGCATAGTATGCAAGCATGTCATAGTTTTATGGAGCAAGTATGTGCATTTCAAGCTTAAAAGAATAACCCATTTCCAACACATACAATCCTGGTTGAAATGTTCATCCATACTTCTCCTACAAGAACACTACCAATGTTCAAAATCCACAGCAGCAGCCACATTTTGCACCACAACAATAACAACAGGTTCAACGGTTTGCTCCACCTCAACCACCGGGTTTCAGCAGACCACCACCTCCAGCACCACTCCCAGCACCTCCACAGCCAGCTAGCAATGAGTTTTCAGAACTGAAGAACATGATGATGCAGATGTAGAAAGCCATGGAAGCTATGCAGGCCCACAATCGAAAATTGGAGACTCAAGTAGCCCAAATTGCTCAATCATCAACTCAAAGGCAACAAGGCTAACTTCCTCCTCAACCTGCTCCATCAAATGCTTCATCAAGTAATCCACCTCGTGATGATAGCAATTCCATTGCAACAAGGAGCGGTACTTACTATGAAGGTCCTAGAATGCCTGATGCTGATGCTAACAAGGCTGCAGATGGGACAAAGAAGACTAGTTCGGTTTTCATTAAAGACCTTAAGGAAGTAGCTGCGGAAAAGGAGAATGAATTCTCAAAGGAGAATGAAGCACCAAGGAAGCAAGCTCCAGCAGCAGATTCAGTTACCGATACAATTCCTCCCTTAAAGGTGTCGTTACCCTTTCCGAACAGGGTAACTAGGAGTAAGAACGATAATCACTTTCGTAAATTCCTTGAAATAGTTAAAAATATGCAAGTCATTGTGCCTTTCACTGATTTAATTACTCAAGTGCCTACTTATACTAAATTCTTGAAAGATATTTTGAGCAGGAAACGTGATTTGAATGTAACAGAGACAGTTGCACTCACCGAGGAGTGCAGTGCAATCCTTCAAAATAAATCTCCTCCTAAGTTGAAGGATCCGGGCAGTTTTCAATTCCATGTAATATAGGTCCTTTATTTATTGATAAGGCTCTTTGTGATTTAGGAGCTAGTGTAAGTGTGATGCCCTTATCAATTTGCAGGAAGCTTGACATGGGAAAGCTTAAATTTACTAATGTTACTTTGCAGGTGGCGGATAGAACTGTAAAATACCCTAAGGGTGTTTTAGAAGATGTACCTGTTAGAGTAGGAAAAATTTTCATTCCTGTTGATTTTGTTGTCCTTGATATTGATGAGGATGCTCATATCCCTATCATTCTAGGTAGACCTTTCTTACATATTGCAGGTGCCGTCATCGATGTCAAAAATGGAAGCTTAATTCTTTCTATAGGGGATGAAAAAGTGACATTTAATCTTAATAATGCAATGAAAAAATCCCATGATAGAGCAGTCATCTTATAGGATTGATATTATTGGTGAGATTGTTTTGGATGACATGCCTCGATCCCTTACAAGGGATCCCTTAGAGGCTCTTTTGTGTTTGGATGCTAATGCAGGTGAAGGAGATTCGAAAATTGATGCCATAGGCCACGAATTGAACAATGAGAAGATGACTCTAGAGGAGAGCCAAAGGTACCAATCATTGCCTCAACAATCATATGCCATCAAAGAGGTAACATAGCCCGAAATGAAACCCCTCCCCCCTAATTTGAAATATGCTTTTCTAGATCGATGATGCCGAGCTTTATCCAGTTATAGTTAGCTCTAAACTTACTGATAGTCAACTTGAAAAGTTACTAGCTGTGATTAAAACTCATAAAAAGGCTATTGGTTATACACTTGATGATCTAACTGGAATAAGTCCTGATTTTTGTATGCATAGAATTCATCTAGAAGAAGGCCATAAGCCTTGTATACATGGACAAAGGAGACTTAACCCTAACATGCAGGAAGTGGTGAAGAAAGAGGTTTTTAAACTTCTTGATGCAGGCATCATCTATGTTGTGCCAAATTCTCAAGGGTAAGTCCAGTTCAGGTAGTCCCTAAGAAGGGAGGGACAATTGTTGTGCGTAATGATAAAAATGAACTTATCCCTACTAGAGTTGTTACAGGTTGGCGAATGTTCATTGATTACCGGAAATTAAATGTTGCCACCAAAAAGGATCATTTCCCTCTCCCTTTTATTGATCAAATGTTAGAAAGGCTAGCAACTAATAAATATTTTTGCTATCTAGATGGTTACTCTGAGTTCTTTTAAATACCTATCCATCCTGATGATCAATCAAAAACGACATTTACATGTCCTTATGGTACTTTTGCTTACCGTAGAATGCCCATTGGTCTATGTAATGCACCTGCTACTTTTCAAAGATGTATGATGGCTATATTTTCTGAGTTCATAGAGTCTAGCATGGAAGTATTCATGGATGATTTTAGTGTCTATGGTACTTATTTTGATTCATGTTTGGCTAACTTGACTAAAGTGCTTAAAAGATGTGAACAGGTGAATTTGGTCCTCAATTGGGAGAAATGTCACTTTATGGTGATGGAAGGAATTGTCCTAGAACATCTAGTCCCTGAAAGAGGTATTGAAGTATATAAAGCTAAAATTGAAGTTATTGAACAATTACCTCCACCAGTATATGTAAAAGGTGTTAGGAGCTTTCTAGGTCATGCAGGGTTTTACTGCAGATTCATTAAAGATTTTTCTAAAATTGCTAAACCCTTAACTCAATTGCTATTAAAAGATGCCGGGTTTAAGTTCACTAATGAATGCCTTGAATCTTTTAATTTGATCAAACAAGCACTAATCTCAGCACCAATCATTCAATCACCCGATTAGGAATTACCTTTTGAAATTATGTGTGATGCTAGTGACTGTGCTGTAGGAGCCGTGTTAGGTTAGAGGAAAGATAAGATTTTGCATGCTATCTACTATGCTATTAAGACTTTAGATCCAGCTCAGATTAACTATGCCACAACTGAAAAAGAACTGCTTGCTATAGTGTATGCTCTAGATAAATTTCGTTCTTATCTTATAGGTTCGAAAGTTATTATTTACACTGACCATGCAACTTTAAAGTACTTACCTGGAAAGAAAGAAGCCAAACTGAGGCTTATTAGGTGGAATTTTCTCCTCCGGGAGTTTGATCTAGAAATACGTGACAAGAAAGGTGTAGAGAATGTGGTTGTAGACCACCTATCTAGAAATCGATATGAAAATGGGGAGATTTCAACTCCCATTGATAACTCTTTTCCTGATGATCATCTTCTAGCTGAGATTTCTAACACTCCTTGGTTTGCTGATTATGCTAATTATGTAGTTAGAGGAGTGTTACCTCCCGATCTTACTTATCAGCAACGGAAAAAGTTTCTACATGATAGGCGTTATTTTTGGGATGACCCTAACCTGTTTCGTGAGTGTGCAGGTGACTTATATCGCAGGTGTGTACCAGATTGGGATGTCTATGGAGTTTTTCATCATTGCCATTCTTCACCCTATGGAGGACATGCTGGACGCGCCAAAACGATGTTTAAGGTATTGCAATCCGGTTTCTATTGGCCTACGACACTCAAGGATGCCAGAGATTTTGTCTTGTCTTGTGATTCGTGCCAACGGACAGGTAATATCTCAAAAAGGCATAATATGCCTCAAACAGGTATTTTAGAAGTTGAAATTTTCAATGTTTGGGGTATTTATTATATGGGTCCCTTCCCTTCTTCTAACAGTAATCGTTTTATGTTGGTCGCTGTGTATTATGTTTCGAAGTGGGTGGAAGCAATTGCTTCTTCCCACAGTGATGCTAACACTGTTTTAAGAATGTTTAAGCAGGTTATCTTTCCTAGGTTCGGAGTCCCTAGAGCTATCATCAGTGATGGGGGAACGCACTTTCATAAGAAAAGGTTGGATAAGCTGCTAGAGATATACGGAGTTTACCACAGGACGGGATTGGCATATCACCCACAAACCAGTGGTCAAGTCGAGGTTTCAAACCGAGAAATCAAGTCCATTCTAGAGAAGATGGTTGCGAAATCGTGAAAAGATTGGAGTAGCAAGCTTCATGATGCTTTATGGGCGTATAGAACAACATTTAAGACTCCAATTGGCACTTCCCCATATATATTGGTTTATGGAAAAGCGAGCCATCTTCCAGTAGAACTTGAATACAAAGCATATTGGGCAATCAAAGAATTAAACATGGATGCTAAGCTTGCGGGTGAAAAATGGTTGCTACAGTTGAATGAATTGGATAAATTTTGGCTAGGAGCATATGATAGTGCCAAAATCTACAAAGAAAAGACGAAAAGATGGCACGACAAACGAATCATGAAAAGGGAGTTTCAAGTCAGTGACAAGGTTCTATTGTTTAACTCAAGACTTCGATTATTCCCTGGAAAGCTGAAATCTAGATGGAGTGGCCCCTTTATAGTGATAAATGTTAGCAAATTTGGCTATGTTGAAGTTCAAAGTGAAAAGGGTGAAGTATTCAAGGTTAACGGTCAAAGGTTGAAGACATACTATGAAGGAGATGTCATCGGTTTGGTTGAAGTCATCCAACTCGATGATCCTAAAACACCTTGATCACTAATGCAGCCATGGTCAAGCTAGAGACCTTAAAAGAGTGCTCCTCGGGAGGCAACTGAGCTTTCTATCCCCTCTTTCCTTCTTTTTGCTTGTTTTTGTGTGTTTTCGTTCGTTTTTCGTAGCTTAGTTTAGCTTAGTTTAGTCTTTATTTTGATTTTGTAAAGCCTAGATAACGGTCTAAGTCTTTAATGCTTAACTAGAGTAATTAAGGAGAGATTAAGAGTTAAAACGTGCTTAAGAATTAATTAATAATAATAATAATAATTTATGATATAAGTCATTGATTAAAGAGAGAAAGAATAAAATCAGCAAAACACCTCTGCAGACTCACCATGCGGGCGCAACGTTCAAAATTCCTGTTCATCTATGCACCCGCATTTTAAAACAGAGAGTTTGTAACTATCTGCAGACCACGCCTGCGGGCGCAGCAGCCAAACCCCTTTTCTTCCATGCGGGTGCGGGTTGCGCCTGCGGTAACCCGTCATCGTTTTTTTTCTTTTTCTCGCGTAGGGCCTTCCTTTTCGTCCGGCCATTATTTTTATTCGCCCCCTTATATTATTATCATTATATTATTTTTATTATTATTATTATTATATCTTCTATTATTATTATTATTATTATTTTTTACCTTTTAATATCCTAAACCTCTAAACCTCACCTAATCTCTCCTAATCTATCTTCTTCCTCCTCCCTCACACCATTAAAACCCCAAAAACCTTCAACTACAAACCACCATAACTCACTCCATATTACTCCAAATCACTTTAAATTTTAAAACAACACTCCTCTCACTACTCTAATCAATCTCTTGGAGTTAAAATTCGAAGAAAATCAACAAATTGCACAACCTAGGGTTCGAAAATCCGAATCAATTTTGGGTTTGATTTTTGGGTTGCTACTTCAATTTTCTTCAAATTTCTTGCTCTATTATCATCTACTAAGGTATAACTTCCTTTCTATCAATTTTTATGAAGTTTTCATGAATTTCTAATTTTTGGGCATTTTTTTACGAATTTAATTTCTAATTCTAAACTTGATTGTTGTTGTTCATGAGTGCTTATTATTTATTTTTATGCTCCATTATCATGTTTAGAGCTGTTAATTATGAGTAATTGGAAGTTTTTGTGGTATATTGTTGAGTAAGATTTTTCATGAAAATTTGATGATTGTTCATGAAATTGTTGAGAATTAGGAATGTTAACTAGTTAAATTCATGCCTAAAGTCTTTAGAATGCTTAAAATCATGCTTTGGATTACTTCATTACTTACTTAGAATTCTAACTTTGCTCATGAATTTTTATTAGCAACTTTCATATTGAACTTCATGCTTAAAAATTGGTCGATAGTTGCTACTCATCTTAACTAGTTTATCTCTATTTGCTCTTAAAGTCTAATTGGAGTTGTTTGGATGATTTTAATTATTCAATGGTTGGATTCATATTATGGTGGAAGTTGGTTTTTGGTGTTGTAATTGATGTTCCTTTGTGAATATGAGCTTGGAAATGTTGGTTTTGGAGGTATAATATACAAGTAATGCTTAAGTTTAGATATTATTGGTTGCACTCTTGGTTTTAGTTGATTAGAACTTTGTAGTTCTCATTGGTTTAGTTGCATTTACAAACGGGTCATGCCAAAATTTCCTCAAAATCTTGTTTGTAACTTTGATTATATGATGGCTACAATGCCTTGATTGTTTTCTTTGATCATGCTTCTACATCCCATGATTCCTTATGCTTTAATGATTGACATGATTTTGGTTCCGAGACTTGCTTCAATAGAATGCTAATCCTTGTTTTTCCTGCATATGTTTTGTAGGATAATGAGGAAATCAATTGGCAAATTACTTGGCGGAGGCCCCAAGAAATCCCAGAAAACCGGGGCATCCTCTTCAGCTTCCAAGGGAAAACAACCAACATCCTCCAGAACACCACCTCAATACCGACAGGAAAGGCAGAAACGTTATGAAAAGCTTTCCAAGAGAACAATCAGATCCACACGGTTCTTCCACAAGGACACATGTGACAAGCTTGGTATTACAGATCAGGTGATGAGAATGGCCTACCGGATTGGATGGGGAAACTGGATCAATGCTACCATGCTCGGTCCTGATGGTAAAACCCAGCAGGTCCCACACACATACATAGAGCTCACCCTAGAGTTCCTATCCAGTTACCATTTCCATGTTACCCAGGAGACTCCTGCAGCTGAAAGAAAGACATACATCAGCTTCACCATCTTCGGACAACACTATGAGATGGATGTAGATGAATTAAATGAGAGATTCCTATGGAATCTCGAAAACGCGGTATGGTCTACAGCAGAGCATGAGTGGGGACCATATTTTGAGGGAGCTTGGTGGGAGCGAATTACTGATGGCTGTTCCACTTTCACATCCACCACTGCCAAAGCATCATAGGTCCAGCATCCTGCCCTTCGGTACTTCTTGAGATTTGTGGTTTACTGCCTATTTTCGAGAGGAGAGTTAGGTCAAGTCTACCCTTATGAGATTAGATTATTGTGGATGGTGACAGAAGGATATGCCAGACAACCTCTCCATTATAACTTCAGGTTTTTTCTAGCTCGCCGGTTTGCTGAAATTGTAGAGGGGATTACTAACACCGGCACTATCTACATAGGTGGCATGATCACATGGTTGGCCCACACTATAGGTCATAATGAGGAGATCCACCAGTTAAACCCGGTCGAGCAAAACCCCTAACTCGACACTACTGCCCTGAGAGCTACTAACTTCCTGAGACATTATAAGAGAGGGCACAGAGAGAGATTTGTTTGGTGCGTTCGGGAAATTTCATGGTGTTACCTGCCTAGTGCCTATGTTAGTCTCACCTATCAGGAGCATCCAAACGGCCAGAACCCTTGGAGGATCCCACCTGACCACATCCCACTGCAAGAGAGGGCAGATTCAGAGAAGAGGGTCGTACAGATGGTCAACTTAATCCAGCAAGCAGGCGGCCAACCCTAGTATCCTCCAGTCCCACCACGACCTGAGCCACCCCGACATAACTATGCCGGTCACTCCTCCACATTCGATATGACTCCCCTGATGAACCGATTTGATGACATGCATCTCTATAACCAGCAGCGGTTCGACAGAATAGATCATTCACTTAGAGGACTCCGTGCTGATGTTGACTTGCTGCAGAGAGTCCAGTGGAGGGAGCACACGAGCAATGTTGAGGCTGTGACTGTTCAAGGATTCCCGAACCATCCTAACTGGCCTCCCACATATGATCCTAGCACCGAGCCTACCTCCTATACCTATCAGCCGTTCTATGACCAGTACTATCCTAGGTACTGGGGACCCGGTCAGTAGAGCTCGGCTTCACCTCCTTCCTATGTTTTGCATAGTTATTTGTCCCGGGACGGAACAAAATTTGGTTTGGGGGGAGGATTTATGTATTTTTGTATATTTTTGCTTAGTTTTTTTTTTATTTTTTGCTTTTTTTTTTCCTCTTATTTTTTTACCTTTTTCTTTGGAGATTGGTTTGTTTCTTTTCCTTTTCCGGATTTATTTCAAGTGGGATGTGTTATTGGTTCAGTACTTAGTTGGACTCATGTTACGAATTGATACTGGTTTGGTTAGATCATTCCAACCTCTCTTTTGTTTTGTTTTGTTTTGTTTTGTGTGTTTAGTTAGCTTTAATTGCTTTCTTAGTTTAGATTTATTGCTTTCTTAGGATTGTTGCATGGTTTGTACCATTCGTTAGGAATGGGAGTTTACATGTGACCAAAAAGATTGTACTGTTTTCTTAGGTTTAATTTTAGAGAGAATTGGCTTAATGGATTATTCGTGTCTCGGTTGAGTTTTATTGTTGGAATTGACTACTTCTGTACCCCTTGTGCTTATTTTGAAAACCTTATGACTCTTGACTGCGGATGGATCCACATGTGTGATTTGTTGGCTATGACTTGAATTTGATTGCTTGATTTCCTTTTATTGGTCAACTCTTCTCAACCTTACTTGGGTCTTGGACTTGAACTGTGTTAACGGGAGGATTTGAGCCACTTTTGAATATAAATTCATTCATATTTTCCTTTCATGTGTGTTTAGTTCCTGGTGCAATTATGAACTTGTGTTTGACAATGGATACTAGTAACTTTAATTGTGGATTTTGTGTATGTTGCGCATTATAAAAGACCTTCATTTCTTCTTTTGAGCTTTAGAATTTCATTTCCTACATTTATATTTTCCCTTGATCCCATGTTTTCAGCTTTTATCCCTTTCATTTGTATTTTTATCCACATTACAAGCATATTAGCCTTGCTACATAATGCATTATATGCCCAAACTTGGTTTGGGGGAGTTGAAGTAGTTGTGATGTTCTTAAAATAGACTTTTGAAGGGTGTTATGGAGGATTGATGGTGAAACAGTTGGAAATGTTATTGTTTAAAGTTAAATTATAAAGTTTCATGTATAAGGCTCTTGTAGTTAATTAAAAAGTCATATTTTATTCATGGCCTAGTTATGTATGTGTGATGATTATGTTTATTGAATTTTAAGCAAAGACAAATCAATAAGAGTCGTGAAACTATGTTTTATTATGCATGAAAAATAAAGAGAAAAATTTATGAAAGCATAATAAAGTTGAAAAAAAAAGAGATGAAATAAAAAGAAAGAAGTTTAAAGTTTGTGATGTAGTGGTTGCTGATTGATTTATGAGATCTATGGAGTTGATGTGAAAAAATAAAGAAAAGTTTGGTTTGTTTTGGTTGAATTGGATGTTGAAGAATGTTGATGATTTCCCTCGGTTTTATATGCGTATACCCTGCATTCCACCACATTATCCCAAAATTTTATCCTACCCATCACCCTAGCCACGTTACAAGCTTATTAAAGTCCTTTTTTTTTTTTTTTATCTTCGTGCACATGCTATGGTTATTGTGAAGTGGGATTCCGAGTTGACATTTAGGATGAGTGGATACCCTCAAACACTTGCATGAGGTGTGAGATGTGGGTTTCGGGTTCTTAAGATTGCATTTAAACACATTTTGCATTGCATTCCATATTTGGTTGGGAGGTGAGGGTTAGAGCTTCATTTTTATAAGCTCATCATTAATTGTGTGGAGTGACAACCCGTGAGCTACTCTAGTCATCGATTCATTAAACTTGGTTGGGTGGTTTTGTTTGACCCGTATTTAGGAAGGACGAGAATTGGGTGCTTTATTGGCTGGCTTTGATCCATGTGTCTTCAGATGTTCTCTTGTGTTATGATGCTTATTTTGTTTTTTTGGGGTGTAGTCAATTTCGTTGTGTTTTGCTCGGGACGAGCAAAGGTTCGGTTTGGGGGAATTTGATATACGTATTTTATGTTGTGTTTTTCCCTCATTTTCAGTTGATTCTTGTGCTAAATAGTTAGATTTGTGGCTTTGTTTTGATTGAATATCGTCTTTCGATGTTAAGTTATGTTTTGGAACGGTTTTAGCATCTTTAGTTGACTTTTAGGACCTTTTACGGTTATTTTATACTCTATTGGTTATTACGTGCGGTTTCGGTTTTGTTTTATATGTTTCAGGAGCGTAATAGAGAGTTATGAAGTTATTGGAAGCTAAAACGAGTCAAAAAGCACTTGCCTCGAAATGCGTGCCAAGTCATGAAAAGTCACGAACGAGATTCAAAGAATAGAGCAAAGAAGCAAGAAGGACCGTCAAAATATAAGCATGCAAGTAAGATGCGGGCGCAGCCCTTTTATCCTCAATTGATCTATGCGCCCGCAACATAGATCAGCAGCCTCATAAGTCTCAAAATAAAGAACCTGCTGGCGCAGGGAAGGAACTCAATTTCTTCTATGCGGGCGCAGGTGAAGGATTTCTCGCTCCGTCCGATCTTTCCGTGCGGTTTTGCTTCGTGGGTTTTATTTTAATAAAACCTAAATACTATATATACTCAATGTATAGTGGGGCACGACCCTAACTAATTTTTATCATATTTTTAGACCTAGGAATCCAAAAACCCTTATTCTCTCTAGAATTCTAGCATTGATTACTTTGTTTCAACAATTCAAGCTTTCAATTTATGCAATTCAATCCTTCTTTTGGTAATCTCTTTCCTTATACTTTTCAATTCCTTTAACTTCATCCCCCTTTAGTTTCTTAGTTTAGATTAATTAGTTTTATTATTTTGATTCTAAATTTAGTTTTGTTAGTAATTAATTTAGTTTTAATTCTAGTTTTAATCAGTTTTTGTTTATGATCATGTTATTTAATTTTGATTTTGTTTTAGTTTCTTTAATTATGTGTGAGTAGTCTTGTTCTCTAGGGTTAGGGGATCTATGATCATAATGTGAATTTATTTTATGTTCTCTAATTAGTTCTTGGCTTTTAATTGAATTCCTATTATTGATTTCTATCGATTGCAATTAAATTGTAGCCAGATTTAGCTGTAAGTTAGGTTATTGTCGAAATTGAGGCCGAGAGGTAAGATTACCATAATTAGACCACTAAATAATAGACAAAAACGAATTTATGCGAGCGAGAGCCAGTAAAGGAGTTTTGAGGGAGTCTAAATTCGAGAGAATTAGTGAGCCCTAGTTCAATGAATGCCAATGAATTGATTAGTGAGCGTTAATTGAGTTTGTTGATTGATCATTGTGAACCGATTGCCCTAGGTTTCCATTAATAGAGTTTAATTAATAATTTCCCGTCATTTCCTTAGTTTCAGTTTTAGTCTTCTTAGTTTTAGTAATCTTTTAGCGAAATTTCCACCAAGGCCCCTTACACACTTTAGGGTTTTTAGAACTAGTAGAATTTAATAGCCTCCCTGAGAATTCGATCCCTACTTCCCTAACTATATTAGTTAGTGTTGTTCGGTTATTTTTGAGAGGTGTGCGATAGCCTGTTCATATTCATAGAACATAATCATATAAAAAATAAAACATATCGAAAAAAAAAACAAAATTTGTTCAACACAACGTTAAATAATATTATATATATCAATAAAACATCTTTAGAAATTTACAAAACATTAAGTCATTCTAAGAAAACAAATCTTCCGAACTATCCATACATAAAAGTTGTTTTAGACTACACACAAAGATTTAACCAAAATATAAAACAGTAATATTAATCTGTAGAAGAATCTTAGATTCAATGAAAATCTAATTTGTACTATTCTTCATCTTCAGAATTTTCTCCATTTAACTCTTTATTTATTTGGTTCTTATTGCACATTAAAATCTCCTTGCAATAGCGAAGCCTTAGAAACAATATAAAAATATCATGTATTACAAAAAAAAACAAAAAAAAAAAAAACAATAGCTTTAGCTTTCCAAAAACAGTTTAGATAAACCAAAAAAACATTAAATAAATAAACATACATCATTTACTCCAAATCCAGTATCCCATCCTTCAAGTGAACCCATGTAAGTCTCCATATGTCTCATGACATAAATGCCACAGTCATTGGCATTACCATTATCCCTCCCAAGGCATTTCCAACAAGTTCACTTTCATTTTGATGACCTGAGTAACCTTTCTAATTTTTTTAGATTTCAAATACTCAGCAAAACCATTTTTCTGCAAAATAAAAATAGTAATTAAGATACTTCAAATAATTGAAACAAATAAAATCTCCCAAAGTTTGAAAAAATACCATTTGATCAGGGAGGTATGAATATTTTGAGTTGAATGGAATATCTTCTTGCAAAGATCTATTATCCAATATATCAAGAGAGTTTTGGAAGAAATTAAAGACAAACAGATAGAAATGCGTTGCATGCCAAACAGGGAAGAAGACCTACAAAATAAATTAACAATTCAAGTCACAAATCATAGAGTAAATATATATTGAAATAGAACAACATAATGAATATAAAAAACATTGGTTAGTTAAAATAAAACAAACAAAAACTATGAAACAACTAACCTAACAATATAAAACATTACTAACAGAATAAAAAACAATAGCTATTAAACCTAAAACATTTTTAAAACCATATAAAACATGTAATTATTAAAACACGGACAAAAACAATAGTTAACAGAATAAAATATTATTAACAAAATAAAAAACAATAGCTATAAAACATAAAACATTTTTAAGACCATATAAAACATTGCTAACAGAATAAAAAAACAATAGCTATTGAACATAAAACATTATTAAAAAAACTTACCAAATCATAGTCAGCAACAGAAGTAGTATTCATTTCCATCAAATCATTATCTATAACTTCCTTAAATCTTTCTTGTCTTTGTTCAACATTGTACTCAGGACTAGATCCAGTTGAGTCATTTGTGCATAAAATACTCTAAACAATACAACAACAAAAAAGTTAAGCTAAATACATTATAAAAAACAAAAATGAAAAGTTTATAATTTATAATGTTTTCAGGTATAGTACTTATAAATTCAGTGACAGGGAAAAATAATCTGTGAGGATAATCTTTTGTTCTGACTCTATTTTTATCACTCAACATAAAAGACCATGCATCTATTATGTTGTTCCAAAGCTCTTCTTTTGGACATAAAGATTGCATGTTAATTCTATCAATGAACACTTACCATGCATCAAAAACAGGATCCCTGAAAAAAATAACAAAACATAATCCATCATAAATAAAACATATAGTGCATATAAATAAAACAAATTAATCATATTACAAAACAATAATAAAAAATAATAGAACAATAGGAAAAAAAAAAGAATCTTACTCATCTTTGATATCTGTTCTCAAAACATAGTCCATCATCAACTCAGACAAATCATCATCATCAATGTTATCACTTTCATCCTTCAACAGATGTGAATACTGAACAAGGAATGAAAATTGTAACCTTATTGGAATCAACTTTTTCCTTGGTGTTCTCTTATATTCAACAATCATTTTATCAGGTGGAGTTTTATCAGAATCCTCTTGAGAAGAAATAAATGTTGTAGGAGATATACGTTCAGCATTTTGTAACAAAGGATTAGTTTGAGTTGATTGAATTTCATCTTCAACAACGTCTTTATATATACTAGATATTTTATGTAAGACCCTAAAACAAAAAGATTTCATATATTACTATAATTAAACAATAGTAACAAATAATATTTATTAACAAATAATATATATGCAAAACTTAAAGATCAAACCTATCAGCAAAAGCTTCATCACTTTCATTGGCAAATTTCTTCTCAACATTAATAGGAACATTAAACTGCTCACCAACAATTCTAAACCAGAAAAATAAAACAATGAATAATTCTGAATAAAACATAATATATAATTAAATAAAACAATAGACAATTTTAAAACAAAATATACCTATTTGTAGTAGAAACACCATGTTCATTTTCATTTTCAGCTGCCCCAATTATGTCACCAGTGCTTGTAAAGCTGTAGAACAAATGAAATAATATACAAAACAATATATTTAATTTAACCTTTTTCAATTTAATAAATAAAACAACCATTTAAATTTATAAAACAACTAAACACATTTATAAAACAGAAGTTTCAAATAAATTAATAATAACAATCAAATCCAAAACATACAATTTCAAACATAACAATAAAAAAAAATATCAACAATATTAACTAAAACATATAAGTTAAAAAAACAAACATGACACAAACTTACATGTTCTGATTCAGAACATTAGCATCTACATTGATAAAAACTTCATTTTCAAACATATCTTCAATGGGAATATCTTCAGGAACTTTAGGAGTTACAATAGTGGTCTTTGGCAGACCAAGAGAAAGGTCCAATTTAGGACTTTGAGGATCAATGCAAGGAAGGTTTGGAAACAACTCAGTTTGAGAATCTGTAAACTTGATTTCATTTTGCTTCTTTTCCTCTTCAGCTTGGTTTTTCTCCAATGTTTTAGCAATAGTTTCATCAACCATAGCTGAAAATCTAGCAGAGGAAAACAACTCCACATCTTGACTCAAACCAGGTGGAGTATTATTTGGATGTTTTTCTTGTTGTGCTTTAACCCAAGCTTGTTCTAAATTGTTTGGCATCTCTTCTTTAATTTTGTGCCCAGGAAAGAATGTTTGTGCATGATCAAGTAATAAATTCAACTTCATCAAACTATCAGTTATAGTTGATGTCAATGATCTGTACACAGAATTCAACTCATGTTTCATATAAAACATCGAATAATTATATTAATTGAACAACTATACCACAATTCAGTTACATATAAAACATTAATAATAAAATAAAAAACAAATAGATTAATTGAAAATACATTACCTGGATATTGTTAGGCAAAATGAAATCATCATCATCTACATCTATAGGTTCATTATCATTTTTTTCTTCAGGAACCTCAGCATCTTTTTCTTCAGGAAGCTTTCCCTAACCATCTTTTTTGTGAGAAATGTTCTTTTCCTTATCATTTTCATTTCAAATATTAACTTGAAGTCTCTCAAGTATTGTTCCTCTCCCAACACTGCACCTTGTTGCATCTCTAAAACAATTCTATCAGATATCATATCAGATATCATGTCCTTATTCCAACAAGAAAGAAGAAGTCATACTCTTGGAGGATAGATTGTCTGCCTCTAAACTCTATCAAAGTAAAAAATCTACAATGCATACAAAAAAATCAATCACTAGTAAGGAAACAATTGAAACATTTGATAAAAAAAATAATAATAAAACAATAGGCTCATAATATAAAACATACCATTAAGAAATGAATTGAACCAAAAAAAATTGTAACCAAAAAAATATTTAAATGAATAAATGTAACCAAAAAGCAGTCTACTTTTGACATGTTCTTTTTCGTCTGATAAATGTTCTACATAATTTTATAAAGTAGTCTACTATCACATGTTTTATATGATTTATACATTGTTTTATCAAAAAATTATTACAACCAAATTTCTATCTAATTTAGTAAGTGTTCTATTAGACAACATTTGAACCATTGTTTTATAGAATTAAGCAAATGTTTTATCCAAAATAATTTTGAACCAATGTTTTATATTTTTGAACTAATGTTTTATCTGCTAAAAAACGGGAGTATATCAAGAGATATATTCCCGGGAGCACCATCGAATCTTCATTATAAATGGAACAAAAGGATATATATTTTATGATATGTTTGAGAGTTGGAAAAAAAAACCGACTATAATAATGTACCGTACAAAGGTGCCAAAATTGGAGTAAAATACTATGGATTCATTTTGAGTCGATGAACAATATGATATGCTTATTGGTTGTTAATTGTAAATACTACGTATTTATTATTCTGTATTGCTTTTTTTTATCAACAACTACCTAGAAGTTGTCTGTTTTTATCAACAACTACCTAGGTTCTATTTTAATTAACACAACTACCTACATGTTTATGTTTTTTTATTAACTACTACCAACTAACGTTTTCCATCCAAAAAACACGTTAGTGGGTCCCTTCTCTCAGCTTTCCCTCCTTATAAATATCAAATTAAACCTCAATTGATTAGCCCTTTTTTATCATTTGCAATGGTTATATTTCACCCACCCTATCTTCCAAAAATTCTCTCAATAAAATTCAAAATTTCTGAAATTGATTTTTGTGTTTATCTTGTTAAAGGTGATTGTCTCCAAACTTAATTAAGTCATCAACAACTGCTTCAGTTCTAATCACACTAACAACACCTTTTTCATTCTTAAGCCATAAGCTGAACAATGGCCATGGCTTAAGTTGAAACAATTTTATTATGCCAGCAACTATCTCCGTTAAGTAATCAACACTTATATTATCAACAATCAAATTACTCTTCTTCACCTTTTCTCCGCCCACATACTCAGTTTTCCTTTGCTTCAACACAAATTTTCCATTTACCCAGAAATTGACATGAATGAATCTGTTATCAAAGTAATTAACACATCAAAACTATTGCAAATTTGCAATTAAACCCACATGTTGATCAACTACAATAAAAGTACTCATTTAAATGGAAATTTCGTGATGAATAAATAAGCTAGCCAAACAAAAACAAAACCCAAACTTGAAATATCAGACATAATTCCATTAAACATAAACAAAAGTAATTCAAAGCTAATTAAAAGTAGGAAGTTAAGCTTTGAGTTCCACAAATAACGGGATTTTCAGCATTAGCAAACCTCCTTCCATCCATTGGAATTTGGATCGCTTCAACAATTAGGGTTGTTGCGAATAAGGGTTCGCGATTGAGAATTTTGTTTCCTTTGTTTTTCCGTTTGAAGAAGTATAAATTTGGGGAAAATTTTCAACTGAATTGAATTCACTTGAATTTTATGAGGGGTTTTAGATTGAATAATGTAAATAGGAAGGTGTTTGAATTGGTTGGAGAGGGCAAGGGTAACAATGTGAATTCGTCTAGGATTATTGGAGAGAAAGCCGAGAGAAGGGACCCACTAACGTCTTTCTTGGATGGAAAACATTAGTTGGTAGTGGTTGACAAAAAAACAGAAACATGTAGGTAGTTGTGTAAATTAAAATAGAACCTAGGTAGTTGTTGACAAAAACAGACAACTTCTAGGTAGTTGTTGACAAAAAAAGCTTCTGTATTATCAATTTACAGTTAAACTACGCTAGTTTTCGTCTTGTTGAATCAACTAAAATAATTGCATGAACTAGTTATTGGTTCGGATGATGTCTTGGATCATTGTATAATTATCATGTAGGAAAAAAAATTCAATGAAGTTTGATTAAGATAACGAATTAAATGAATAAAAGATGAAAATAGAATAAAAAAAGAGTGGAGTAACATAGATAAGAGCTTTAAAAATAGGTGATATATAATCATAATTAATGTTATTATATGCTATAATGGTTTTTTGTAGAGGTGAAACTAGTTTGGTTTAAAACCAAAATCCAAACTGCACCAAACCATTTTTAAAATATGGTTCAGTCTTTTTTATAATTATAGTGCGGTTTGGAGCAAAATTTTTTGAAATTTGGGTGTTCGGTTTGGAGTCCGTTTGGAGTTTTAAAATTTTGGTGCAGACCGCACATCGAACACCAATCTACGCGAATCCTCAAGCCCAGTTATTTATGAAGGCCCAATAGTCCAAAGCTCCAAAATAACTTAAAATAACCCTAAACCACTTGTTAATTTGTTATAAAGATTGCTTAATGTATATTAGCTACTTAGACAGTAGATATATGCCTCTATATTTTTAGCAAGTCAAGTAGGATTTGATTAGAAATAAATGTCCTACAAAATTATGGTTCGGTTTGGATTCAAAAGTAGAAGACCGAAATTTTGTGGTCTGGTGTGGTTTGGATTGTAACATAATTTGGATTGGATTAGAGTGACAAATTAGAGAACGAGATATAATGGTTTGGATTTGGAGTTGGCCAAAGTCCAAACCGCACACCAAACTTTCACCCCTAGTTTTTTGTACCTAAGTTATTTTTAAATTTTTTTAACAAGCTATCGCACATCTCTAAAAAATAAACTGAACAACACTAACTAATATAGCTAGGGAATTATGGATCGAATTCACAAGGAAGCTATTAAATTCTATTAGTTCTAAAAAGTAAAATTGTGTAATAGGCCTTGTTTGATTTTATTAACTAAAAGACTAATAATTATTGAAAATAACAAAAATTACGAATTTAAACTCAATTTATAAAAACCTAGGGCAATTGGTTCCCCATGAACAATTAACAAATTCATAAAACACAAACCAATTAGTACCATAAAGTTCATTAAACTAGGGCACACTACTTATCTTGAACTTAGACTCCCTTAAAACTCCGCTACCGGCTCTAGCTCGCAAAGAATAGCTCGAAAATTGGCTAAAATGAGCCAGGTTAGTCCGTAAATCATTATAGAATTGAGTAGAAAAATTATATAAATATTAGACACAACAATTTTATTTTTGTTATTTTTTATAATAATGGCTTATGGAGTATTGGTAGTGCAATTACATTAAGGCTTCGTTTGGTAGAGCGTAAAATATTTTCGATGAAAAGTGTTTTCCTCCCTTCCCAATTTTACATTGTTTGGTGCATAAAGGAATGTAAAATCATTTTCCATGGGAGTAAATTTTTCCTTACAATGATGGAAAACCATTTTTCTTCCAAAATGAAAGGAAAACAATTTTCCTCCCATCCGCTTATACACTCTTTCCTCACTACCTCCTTCCACCCTCTTCATTTTCCCTATTTTCATCATTTTTTTTACATGCAACCAAACGATGGAAAATTGTTTCCATGAAAATTGTTTTCCATGGAAAATTATATTGAATGAAAATCATTTTACATTGAAAATGTTTTATGCCCTACCAAACGGACCCTAAAACCATGAGTTCAAGGGTTCAATTCTTAGTTCTTACATTTTTGGATGAGGATTTGAATGATGTGGCGCCCCCCAAGTCAGCTATGGGTAATTAAACAACTATAATAAGCATTAAGGGATTAAAATCATTTTTTCCAATGAAACTGAAATGCAGGAAATAATGATTATGATCAACTTATTTAGTGGGTTTTTTATGACCCGACTTATTTAGTGGAATTTTGGGGGATGTAATACCCCATAATTTCACGTGTTTTAAGAATTTAAATTCATATTTTATGAGAATATTTTTAATATATCTATTAAAATATTAAGTTGAATAAATATATTAAAGAAAGAAAGTTTAATTCATTGTTACTCGAAATAATTATTTTATGTTTTCTAAAGTTAATAAATTATATCTTATGTCACTTTGAATTTTATTAAATATTTTAACAAATTTGTAAAATTAGAATTTTCAAGGTTCCCTAAATTGTTTTCAAAACAAGGGCAAAAAAGTAATTTTAAGCACTAAAGGTATTTATGTAATTTCACCAAAATCTACTTTAGGCCTATAAATACCACTTGCAACCAGAAATTTTAGATTAATAATGCAATTTAAGAGTTAGGCTTAAAAAAAGAGAGAGAGAGAGAGAGAGAGAGAGAGAGAGAGAGAGAGAGAGAGAGAGAAATAGGTTCAGAAATTTCCGAAAAGGAAAAATAAGCTCTCGTCGCTCCCTCACTGCTCGCCAGACCTCCCTCGCGTGCCACCTGCACCGCTGGCTGCCACCTCACCAGTCACCACCCTTTTTCCTCATCTTTTGGTATATTTTCGAAACTCGTCTTTAAAAAAAACAAACCTTTTCTTCTTCTTTTCATTTTAATTCAATCTTGTATAATTTCATGTTCATTATCAAGTTTAAGCATGTTTTATGGTTTTAATCATGTTTTATAAAGTTATGATCATGTTTTGGAATTTATAATTTGTGTTTATAAAGTTGTTCATGAAATTATTAAATTAGGGTAATTTGTGTTTATAAAGTTGTTCATGAAATTATTAAATTAGGCTTTATGAAACTATAAAACTTATAGTTTTATTATTTTTAATGATCTAAACTTTCATATTATGATCATAGATTATTGTAGTAGTGATTTGTGATGATGTTATGAGGTTTAGATTGGTTTTTAAAGGTTTTAAAAATAATTAATAATTCTGTTAAATTTTTAAAGTCATGAAAACTCGAAGTAAAAATATTATGAACATGTTTTTGAGTATGAAATATTATTTTAAAGCATAGATTATATGTATAATGAAAGTATGAGATTATAAAAGCGGTTGTGCTTGATTTATAACTAATTACCTTTCTTGTTGATCAAGTAATTAATTAACTAAACTGCCTTTCCTTTCTTCTATATTGACTACTAGTCAAACTTCAGAAATAATTTAACATTCAAATTTCTCATGATGTAATAACAATGCTTTAAACACGGAATGTGAACTTGTATATATATCATACTTTTCATACATTCATGCATGCTAACATAATGTCTAATGCAAGTTAACTCAAGTCAATTAAGTATCAACTTTTAAATGTCTATAGCACATAGCATGTAAAATCAACAAATGTTGCATCAACTCTACTTATATAGACGTCTTTAGTACTTATGTACCTTGTGTAATAATGGTGATCCGTCACAGCTTTTAAAAGTCTCCTAACTCAAATTCTCCTACATAGAGAAAATCGAAACTAAATTAAAACCATGTTGACTAACTTCTACAACAACTGTAAACTAACTATTTATATTGGAAAATTGTCCAAAAACCTTCCCTATGTGGTCTCTATTCAATTCCATACTTTATTTTAATTTTTCTTTTGCAAAACACTTGATTTTCAATAATTTTCCTAAAATGGCAGCTTTGTTAAGCTACTTTAAAACTCTTTAAAACCCTTCTAAATATTATAATTTGATCCTAAAACAATAGATTTATGTCCTAAGATCATCATATAATATTTTGAAGGAGCAAACGAGCAAATAGTTAGCCACTCACAGTTAATGTGTGGTAAAGGAAAAGTTTAGTTAAAAAAGAGACACACAATAATTATTTTAGAATCACATTAAAAACAAAGATAATTGATATGGTGTTGCTTGTTACTATGCATGCTTCAATGTGTTGTTGGGTGTGTGTCATAACATTTGTTAAACCGGTTAATCACGTAAAGTGAAAGAGGATTCGTACTAAAACTCTTGGAAGGTATATACCTTGTGTATTAACAATAGGGGGATTATGGGTGTTCACAGTAACTTCTAATCGGGGTACAAGACGTTGTACTATTTTATAATTTAAATGCGCTGGAATTCCGTCACTATGTGACATAGGTAATACCTTCTTGGAGTTGGTCCCAAGCTGGTGCCCAATAGGGCAATTGTTAAGGAAAAGAAAATCGTTCGATGCGAAATCCAAAGATCTAAATATAATAAATAATTTATATGAGTTGAGTCTATGCACAGGTATGTAGAGATGTTAATGGTAAGAAGTAGGGGTGTTCATTCTTTTTTTTCATTTTAATGTTAATCATGTTTTGCATAATCTCTAGTATTTATGTACTCATTTGTGCTGATTGTGTGTGTTTGTGTGCATATCTTTGTCTTTGACTTGGTCGTACGACGACCCATTTTGACGGCGAGTAGTTGTCTAAAATAAAGAGAAAGCTATAGGTGCAGGTGGACATCGTCAATTATGCTGGGATTGAGTGATGAGCGCTTGCTTTGTGGTTTACTTAGCTTGTGTGGTCTTGCTATTTAACGTTGTTATTGTTGACTTTTGGATTTTTCGAAGATTAAAGTTTTTTTTTGGTTTTGAAGGGCCGTTAATACGGTTCCGAATTGTAATAAAGATTTATTTATTATTTTTTTTTTTTTTGCTTTTGATTTGGTTTGAGAGTTCTTTGAGTTTATTTTGGTTTTAATTTGGTTTTGAAATAAAACACTTCCGCTATATTACTTTAATAAAAGCCTTAGCCTTTATCACGATGGCGGTAATACTTTGGTTTTTTCTTGTTATGTAGGAATTAAATTTATTATTATTTTCTATGTTATTGATATTATATTTCCGAAAATTTAAATGAGGAAGCTAGGAAATTCCAGGGTGTTACGCTAGGGGGAGATGGGGGGGGGGTTGTATCGACTTTATTTTGTGACTAACATTAGAGGGTGTTTGTGCAACTTTACGGGTTACATAATAATGGAATGGTATCATACTAATATAGTTAAATTTTTAGGATGTATTAGTAGCTGGGATAATAAAAAGGATATGTAGAATGTAGAAATAATTGGTATTACAATTTTAGTGATATTTTTGAACAATTTCGTAAGAATAAAATACATTTGAAAAGTGGTTATATCAAAAGTCTTTCAGCTCGTCAATTCAGCAATTCAATCCTTAAAACATTAATAAACTGGACAATCAATCAATATTAAAATGCAAAAATATGATTTTGGTTTTCATGGGCACTATTAATTGATGAAGTGATGATCAAGCATCCATAAAAATAGTTCCTTAAGCTTATTTCTTTTTAAAATTCAACCAACCATTAAATGCTAATGTTGCATGTATGATCAATAAATCAATGAGTATTAGGAACTTTCATTGATTTTAAATTTTATTTTACCTTTTATTTGTGGGAAAACAATTTTAAAATGAGGTGTTTTTTAAGTAAAGATAACTTCCACATTAAAAACAAATATATTGGATTAATGAGAGGCCTTAATTTAGGTTTTGGAAGCCTCACAACAAAAGAACATTTAAATTAATATATTAGATTTTTTTTATATAATCTAACTAATAACAATTTTCCCGAATTTTTTTTTATTAATATAAATTTCGTTCAACTTTTATTATTAATACATGTAATTTTTTGTTTGTTTCATGTAATTTGAACAAAAGCTAGGTATGAAATACGATAGGGGCATTAAAATAGGCTACGTTGAAGTAAAGTGAGGTTGCATTTAGCAAACATGTAATTGTTTCCATTCCTATGGTTAAAAAATATGTGAATAAAAATTTATCTATTTTCATCCAACAAATCTTTTAATGCATAATCATAGATATTATCCTTTTTTTAGTACCCTTTTTGTTTGACAAATTATTGTACATAAATATTCTTCTAATTTTACAATTTAACAGTATTCACATTGTCTTTTTGAAACGTTATTGCAACATATGTGTAAGACAAAATATAATCATATGAGATCTTGATAGACCAAACTCGTTGTGTAGATTACTTATATTTAATTTGCGTAATTTTTTACCTATTAAAATATGTATTTATCTTTACAAAACTATTTTTATCTTTAAATATTTATCTTATTGATCAATTTATCTTATTTGTTAGAGAGATTTTTTTCCCTATAAAATTTTCATCTTTAATATCATTGGCTAAATTTTCTTATGTGGCATTTAGTATTTTTTTTTATCTTTAATATGATTGGTCAAATTTTCTTATGTGACTTGGGAATTATTTAAATCAAAAAGAAATTTATTATTACAAACATAATCAGTTTACAAAAGATAAAATCTACGTGACGGTCTCCATTCTCTCCAATTATTTTACTTTAGTTATATAGGTTAATAATTATACTTTATAGCCTAGACTGTAGAGCATGTTTCACAATGAGTATAAACCTAATTAAGCCTAGCTCGGTCAGCAAAACTAACTCAATCAATTTTTTTAATTATATGTTTTGGGCATGTTAGCCTGGCCCGAACTTGGGCCCGGACCAATATATTGCTTAACATTGTGCATGATGGTAAAATATACTATGCACCAAAAGCATACTGTATTGTGTGCACATGCGTGTGGCATGCATGCGTGATGATTGATAGGAGTAACAAAAAACTAGTTTCATCAAAATAAAACCAAACCTTTCTCTCTCTTCCTTCAACTTCCTTTCTCTCTCTTAAAATCTAATCATCAATCCCTCGTTCTCCATCTTTCGGTAACTTCCCTTTCTCTCTCACTCCACTTTGATTGTCAAAAATTTGAAGAAAAAACTCTAAATTATTTATCAAGCACTTGATTATTGCAATTTTAAACTCTTTACACTCATTCCGTCTTTTGTAGTTGTTACTTTTGCCTTGAATGAAAATTTTAATTTACTTGGTAGATAACTGTGTTTTGGTAGGTGAGGCCCACCTACGAATTACCAAAATATCCCCTTTATTGGACGTTTGTATTGATTGAAACGTCATTACCCATCATAAAACCCTAATCTTTTCACATTAACCTTTTCCTCCCATCTTTTAATCAACCTTTTTTTCTCTCTTATGCTATTTTTGCTAGTGTGCTACTGTTCTTCCCTTTCTCCTCACCTTCTATCTTTTGTCCAAAATCTTGCTTCATACAAACTTCATCTCTCCACCAAAATTACATTTTAATTATTGCCATATTTAGTGAGTAATTTAATACCAATTTTGTGCCAAGTGGCGGCCTCATATTAGCTACCTTGCGTGTTATAGTTGAAACAATCTTTAGAGTTGCTTGTAGAATCCAAAACTCGAGATATGGCTAGAAAATAATATATATGGAGATGAAAATAATGAAGATGATGATAGTAATATGAAGAAAATAGTAAGAAACTAAAGGTGACGAAGATGATGAAAGTGAAAACAAAGAGAATAAATTCTTTTTTGTGATTATGGAGATAAAAGAGGATGATTGAAAGAAAATATTGTGAAAAGATGAACTAAAATGATACATAAACTTTCGAATCTCACAAATGCTCTCACGAAATCAGCTCTTACCCCCGCCCCTAAAAAAATTGGAGGAAATGAGAGGGTATTTATAGGAAAATTTTGGAAAGAAAGGACGTCATTATGCATGTGGGCACAGAATATGAGTGTACACACATATTACGGCTCATTCTTGTCCCGAAAATTCGCTCATTTTGGCATTTAAGGTTCGTATTTGCATCATGTGATGCTTTCTTTATTCTCCAAGGTTTTCCTTATCATGTCTTACCTCATAAAGGAAGGAAGTTTCCTCCTTTTGGTGGGTTTCTGTGTGGTGCCGATCTGGGGGGGGGGGGGGGGGGTTCTAGAGGATAGAGAAATTCCTTAGATTCCTTGCTTGGGATCCAAGGTCTTCCCTTTTTATTATGGTTTTGCTTGATTTGTTTTGCAGAAAAGGCATTTCTGCAAATCGGAAAGTCATAGCATTTATTAGAATAATGTGGAAAAAATATAGAATAATCTTATAAAAAATGTGGAAAAATTATGGAAGAATAATAAAAAAATAATTACTTTATTTTTAGCATTTTTGGAATTTTTGTGGGTTTTTGGGTATTTTGGACTAATCTCGAGTAGGACCTTTTGCATGTTTCCTAAAATCGGACTGTTTAGCGACATGATAATTGTTTACCATCGGTCGACAGGTGGGGACGAATGTAGGTGTCTACAGAAGCTTCCAGTTTGGTTGAGTCTATAGATACGACTAGTCTTGTAAGATTGTAACACCCACAGAATCCTTGCTTCTTAAAATATACCTTGGAACAAAACCTTAAGGATTACGTGGGTGTTAATTCCATGCCACGACGAATTATGAAGATTAATTGCAACGCTAAGACTAAGAGTACAACAGTAATTTCAAAATAATCATCAAAGTAAAACACAACGGAAGTCTTTTTATTAATTTCTAGGTGAAACAATATTAGCTCGAACTCTTTTATAACATGGAACCATTGAGTTTCTTACATAAACCATGTTTGGAAACAACTATCTTTAACTCAAATGTGATCTCTCATAAACACCCATAATCCCATGCATGCACGCTTGAACACTTGTGTTTAGTTCTGTTTCGAAGCAAAACAAACAAAATAAAAAAAAGAGAGAATTGTGTTAGCGAAATATTGAGTGTGTACAAATCAACAAAAGCATAACAACATGAGAAACGACTCTACACAACAAAACAAACATAGCACATATAACAACATAAGACTCTTAAAACAACTTGCTTTTAACTTTGCTTCCTTGTTAACTTTACTTGAAACTTGCTTGCTCAATAACTTTGCTTGATAACTTGCTCGCTTAAAGGATATATGAAACATGAATGGGATATTTAGAAAGTAGACCACCAATTAAGTAGATTAAGATGTACGGTCTTTCGAAAATGGCACATGGTCTCCATCCACCGAATGTACAAAGTAATACTCTAAAGAATTTATTGGCTAAATAGTGAAGCATCGTCATATCCTAGTATGGAGATATAGCGTTAAGGCAATACATATTTCCCATGTATGGTAACCTCATTTGGCATGAATGTGGACTCATGTTACTTTGAAAACCTCAACTTGAAAATTATATTAGAACCTAACTATCTTAGCTTTTAACTTTGAACTTTGAAACTTGACTTTAAAAATATGACTTTGACTTTATACTTGCTTAACCTTGACTTATAACTTGACCTACTTGAAAACTTGACTTACATGAACAAACATGTTTCAAAACACATTCAAAAATTGCATAAACAGGGCTAAACACATGCACATCCTTTAAACACATGATGTATGTCATTTTAGACTCTTAAAATTTACTTTAAAACATGACTTCACTTCTGTTCAAAACTTAAAACATACTTTACTTCACTTTAAACAACTTAAATAAACATTGAAAACTTTCGGAAACATGAAATATAAACATAGGAACAACTTAACAAGAAACCAACACTTATTCAAAAGTCATACCACTTTTAATAATCTTCTAAATTAAGTGACCTTGAAAATATTTTTGGAACTGTCTAAAGATAGAAAGTGAATTTTCGAAATTCTTTTAATTAATTTAAATAATATAATTACTAATTAATTAAGGGAAAATATTATTTAGTGAAAAAAAAACTCGTGATTTAGTTTTTAGAGACCTATATAGTAGTTATGATTTTTAAAAACCATTTTTCATTAATTATTTAAGGTCTAATTAGTTTTACTTCAAAAACCATTATATTAAGCGATAAAACCCTTAAATTAGTTGCAAAATACTAAAATTGATTCATTAGGTTGTGAAATCAATTTAAGAAAACCTTTTCATGTTCATTTAGTCCAGAAATAAGCTTTCCATGACTTGGTTTAATTTTAAAACTCCTATGTAAATTTATATGCGAAAATCATCAATTTAGGTCAAAATCGTTCTAATAAAATGTTTATAAAATATTTTTTGACACGAAACTAACTCTTATAACCCATATTTTGTATAAGGAATACAGTAAAATTAGTTTCGTGGATAGATTTTAGGTTTAAGTCTAATCAATTAATTTCCTTAGGTAAAAACCACAAATCTACTAATCAATTTTCATAGCCATCTTAAACACATATAAAAATGTGGAAAAAGTCAGATAACATCATAAATACTATAAAATGTCCAAAAATAAATATAGAAATCATTAGACCAACCATTAAACGCATCAAATAATTCAAAACACTGAAAATCCAGTTATTCATATAATTTCTTAAAAGTTCACGAAAGGAAAAAATGATCATTTGCTCGATTCAACCTTTTACACATGATACTAGGATCAAAAACTAACACTTTAATGAAATTATACTTTTGGTAGCACGCACATACCTTGATCGTAAAATTCCATAAAACCTTACAACGATCTTTCTAAGAAATCTCCTCCTTGCATAAGAAAAATACGAGACCAACATTAAAAATTCGTCCAACTCTATAAAAATATTATATAACTAATATACATACTTTAACAATAATTATTGTGCATTAGATCTACATAAAACTTATTTTACAATTAAATTCGCATAATTCCCAATTTAACTGTAAAACTAAATTAATTAGAAAAATTTATAAAAGAAGTTTATGAAAAATATTTTAATACTTTTATAAACTTTATACGTAATAATTACAGTAGAACATCACAAAATCAAAATAATGTATTTTAGAAATTTATTTTCAGAAAAAATTAACTTTTTTTCCTTTTAAATTCGCATAATTTTTTTTCCTTTTGAAAAACTTTGGGCTTGTTATCCTTGGTCATAGGTGTAGCTATGGTGGCGAAGGGTGGTACATATTGGTAGAGGGTCACGAGGTGGTTGTATGGATGGTGGCGGCAGGCCAAGGGGTGGCCCATGGTAGTTGTGGACTCGTGGTGGAGGCTCGAAGTAGCCTCCATGAAGCTTGAAAGCTACAGGTAAGACTAAAAAAAGTTTTTGAGTTTTATTTTTCTGATTATTGTTCGGCTTGTATCATGATTTTTGAGGGACAAATTGGCTATTTATAGGTGTAGAGACATGGGGTTTTTGGCCAAGATGGAGAGGAAAATGATTAAATTTTGCTAGGTTTAAAACTCTACAAAATATAGGATTTTGTGAAAAAGATAAATTTTGTACTTTGGATAAATATTGGGTGGTTAATGAATATTGAAAAACGCTGAAATATTTATTATTGATAACAAAATCTTATAAATTATTTATTTGAATTAATTTATAAAAATAATATATTTCATAAAAATCATTGAGCTTAGCCGTTGTTTTTTCGAAAATCCTTGGAAATGAACCTAAAAGTTCGATATTTTTATGGTGCAAGGCCAAAACTACTTTTTCTATTTTTGGAGATTATTATAAAAAATTCTTTTAAAAAAAGTACCTAATTTTTCAGTTTTTTTTGGAAGATGTACTTAATGAATTTTTTTTATTTAAGTACCTAATACTTAAATTTTTCTTAAATTTAGATACCTATTAACAGTGAGTTATGAAATTCCGTTAAATATGTCATTTTCAGGGCAACATTATATTTGTTTTTAGTTTCCCTTTTTTTACCTTTCTTTGTCTTTCTTCCTTCACTAAACTTTATTTTTCCTTCTTTATCTTTCTTCCTCCATTAAACCTCCATTTGTAACACCGCGTGCTGCTATTGGAGCCAGATTTACCACCAATGCACAACAAGGCCCAAAAACTATCGTCATGAACCAAGACAACTCCGTCCGGTACATTTCATCCTCACTCATGTGCACCCAGAAAAACTTCCCAAGAGGCCACCCATCCTAAGATTGCTCCTAGCCAAGGACGCTTAACGGTAGAGTTTCTTAGGAAATGAGATCCCTAAAAGAAAGATGCATCTTGTTGATATGGATAGTACATAAAATAGCTTTTAAAGCAATCATGAGGGGTATTACACGTAGAGCCTTACAGACCTGAATATCCGCGTACCCACCGGCCAAGGTGGGTGCGTCGGTTTCCCAGGGCTAGGTCGTAGGGGTGTGCATTAGCGGGTACCCGAAAGTGCGGGTAGTCAATTTTAGTGCCCAAGCCCGACCCGAGTATTTCGGGTACCCGCAAAAGCGGGTACCCGCCTATCCATTGTTTGTTTTGGTTTAAAACTAAAGACTATAATTATGTATTTACTTATTTATGTTGCCTTTAGCAACTTAACATAATTCAGTAGGTGTACAGGTGTATGTGCTTAATTTTATACAATTTTTCAACAAGGCAACAATGTGCCCCGAAAGTCCGCAACCAAAGTCTCACAAGTTCACAAATTACAAGTCTTTAACAAAGTTTCAAAATTACAAGTCTTTCCAAAGCCATAACAAAAGTCCACAACTTACAAGTCTTTAAGAAAGTTTTACAAATTACAATCAACAAGTCCATGACTGAAACAAAACATAACAAAGTCTACAACTTCACAACTACTCAACTAACAAGAAAGCATAACATTTAACCAAAACTTCAATCTTCACTCGTCATGGAGGTGATTTCCAAAGTCCATCAATTATGATAGTTGGTTGGTCTACAACCAAATCGGACATGCCTACAAAAGTTAAACACATAACATCATTTGCTAAACAAGAGCAAACCAACAATGTAGATTACAAATGAAATGATATAAAGTTGTAAACATTAAATATTAGATGCACTAACCTTCTTCTATACTCTCCAATTCTAGCATATTTTCCTCTATCTTAATAAGTTCGTAACTAGTTCGCATCAAATCTTGGGAACAAATTAGAGCTTCATAGGAGTTAGAGAAGTGCAAAACCAATCAAGAACACGCCCCCCCGGTACTAAAAGCCGACTTAGAAGCAACCGCTGACACCGGAATTGCAAGTACATCACGTGCCATCTTCATCAAAGTAGGATAAGTTTTGGTTTGACAAGACCACCAAATCAATATATCAAAGTCATCATCATATTTTTCACGCTTGTCCTCTGAATATTTTTGCAATTCTTTTTTAGTGTCAACATCATCCTCCTCACCCTCAAAATGTTTCCTTAACCGAGTTTTCTTCCCCCCTTTTCCACCAATCTCATTAGACAGAGTAGTGACCGAAGAAGATGACCCCATTCACTTTGTTGATGGGATGGACAATGCATAATGATGAAACAACTTGTTCAAAGTGTCTCTAATACGCCCACACAAAATACTAGCATTGGTAGGATCATAAGAATGGCGAACAATCCACTCAACATACTTCAACTTATGCCTAGGATCCAATAAACAAGCTATGAACATTAATGGGTTGACATTAGTTGCATTTGACCTATACTTATCAAATTCCATCTTCATTTGCTTAGCTATCCTTTGTAGACCTTCATTTTCATGATTAATGTAACCACCTATCTCATAACCGATGTCATAAATGTCTTCCACAAGGGTGTTACTCGTCACATAGCGAGATCCAGACAATTGCAATGTAGCGTCATAGAATACTTCAAGAAAAGGCAAAAAACAAGCAACGATATCCCAATCACTATCATCGGGTGCACCACCCACTTTCCTAAGCTCTTTCAAGCAAGGAATGAATCTAGTTTTCAAGTTTTTGAAGGCTTTCCAAAAAACTAAAGCGGTCTTAAGCATTAAGTAAATATAATTCCATCTTGTCTCAACATCCAAACAAATAAGACCCTTACTTTCAATGCTTTCCTCTTTAACACAAGCCTTGAAAGTTTCAAGTCTTGATGGAGAAGATCTTACATACCTCACAGCAGCACGAACTTTCAAAATTGACACATCCACATCTTTTAAACTATCTGTAACAACCAAGTTTAAAATATGGGTCACACACCTCATATGTAAAAATTCAGCATTCAAAACACATCCACCCTAAAGATTGAATATCTTTTTCAAATATTGTATTGCTAGATAATTTCATGAAGTTTAAATTCTCTTAAGACCCCATTCCAATAAGCATTTCTCAACAGATTTACCAATAAGCTCTCCCGAATGACCACTAACAGGACAGAAGTTTATGATTCTTGTATGCAATGTCCAATTATCATCGATAAAATGAGCAGTGAGACACATATATGACAAATTTTGGCCAGAAGTCTAAGTATCGATGGTTAGGCATACTCTAGAAGACAAGTTCTTAAAAAAGTTTTTCAATTCCTTTCTTTTATCAATATATAGAGCATAACAATCTCTAGTAATGGTAGTACGTGAAATAGGAACAAAGTCAAGAATAGCAACTTTACAAAAATAGTGAAAACCCTTACGCTCAACAAAGCTAAATGGCAATTCATCAACAATCAACATCTTTTCAAGTGCCTTTCTAATCTCATCTTGATTAAATCGCTACAATTTTGGGACACTAATGTTCTCAATGGTTCCATCGGTGTTCACTCTAGTCTAATACTCAAAATCCAAAATTGTTTGCCTTTTATCTATGTTAAATGGAGCTTTCTTACAACTATTAGTGTGGCGTTTCATTACAGTAGTTCCATTTCTAGATGCACAACCAATATTCTTACACCAATAAATACATTTACCCTGTTCATCATCAAGTTTCTCAAAATGATCTCAAACATTTGATTTTAATTTCCTCTTACCTCCCTTATCTGATTTATTTCTTTTCCCTTTCTTCTTATTATTTTCGAAAGTCTCTTGTTTGTCCGACACACTTTCATCAGAACTAATATCCATCATGTTATCTCCCTTTAAAGTTTTTTCTGCCATTAAGTAGCTACAAAAACAAAATCAAAACAAACACAATCTCAATTCATAACATGAGTAAAAGAATTTGGAAAATAACAATTAAAACCAACACATCAACATTAAATAACAGAAAAAAAAACAGAATAAAAATAAAACAAAAAAACAGAAAAAATACAGAAAATAAAACAAAAAAAATAGAATAATATATAGAAAAATAAAAAAATAGAATAAAAAAATAGAACAACAAAAAAACAGAATAAAAGAAAAAAAGAATAAAAATAAGAGAAAAAAAAAAGAAAAAAAACAGAAGAAAAGGAAATAAATCAAGAATAAAAGAACACAGAATAAAACAGAAAAATAACTAAAAAACATAAGAAAGAAAAACACGAAATAAAAGAAAACAAACTAAATTTGTTTGTGAATTTGTGATTGACAAATCACCGCCTTCCGACTCGTCGCCTTGCCGACTCCCGTGAGTGATCTAGGGTGAGTTTGTGAGAGTTTGTGAGTTTGAGATAGGGGTTTGTGAATTGTGAGTGTGAGTGATTTACTGATTTGTGAGTGTCACTGAATTTTTCTCAAAGGCCCAACTCAACAATACCACAAGTTAAAAATTAGAAAAAATTGTTTTCGAGTTTCGCGTACCCGCCAAAACCCATATTAATACCCGTACCCAGCCCGAATTGAGCAGTAATCGAGCGGGCTGGGTACCCGACCCGCAAAATTTAGAATTGGGTGAAAAAATACCCGTTTTTTTTTACCAGGTAGTCAAGTTTTCGGGTCGGGTTTTTATGCCAATCCCTAATAGGTCGTGCACCAGATTCGTGGGATCGGGGATGAGGTACCTCCAAGTCGAGTTGTCTACTAGTAGATCTCTTTTGTAATTCTCATCATAGGATGTCAATCAAAATTACAACAATGTTATTCCTTATGTGCATACCGCTTGAGTGCTTACTAGGCGTGTTTTATTTAATGCACACATATTAACTAGATTTGGTGATCACTTTATTTATGTCATGTTTGACCTATTCAAGTTTCTAGTCTTTATGTCTCATGTGACTTTATGTGGTGGCACCAATTTAATGTTTATTATTATCCTAAATCTACGTCAAAAGCCGTCATTATGGCTTACATACAACCGCAATCACATAAATAAGGAAAGCGATAAAACATGTTGGAAAAGCTATAAAGCACATGCAATCATTTCTTTTGCAAGAAAACTTTAAATTTCATGTCATCATGCTTACAAAGCTAGGAGGTGGAGTCAGTGGACTGGCTCTGACCCATAAGGTTGTTGGCACTGATGTGTTGCAATTTTATGCTGGGCTAGTTTTTTCTGTAGTACGTGGTTGCTGGCATCTAGCTTCTCATAATCGGTGACAACCACCTTTGTCTCTCCCCATAGGCCTCTTACCCTTATCCCTATCTTTCTTGGTAGATTAGTCTCCCACCTTCCCTAGGCGCAAAGCTTGTCATCCCTTTAGTGCTGTTTTCTCGATTCTACTTATCTAATGATATAAACCGGCTGTTGAGCCGGAGCGCTGCTAATGTGGCTACTAAGTTATTTCTTTGGCCCTTGGGTTTGGAAGGGAAATTTCAATTGTCCTTTTAACCGTGCGTCTGTACGAGACGTAGTAAGTAGTGTGAAATCTAACAAGCAGAGGGAGACACTTAAGGATCGAAGAGCTTAGTTGTCGGATTCCCATCGAAACATCTTTCATAATGAAGATACCAAATAAAAGATCATGCAATGAAAAAAATCTAAACTCCATCAGACCATGGTAACATTGATAGACGTCGGGAACAGACATTTTCAGCCACTTTGTTAAGTCATTCCATCGAACTAAGCACTTGATCACATCTATCTATTAGGGGAGACAACAACAAGTTGGTACGTAGTCGCTAAAGTGAAGCTGCCGGAGTGTGGATTAAGAACGGGTATCGAGTTGAGGTACGGATTAAGAATGGATATTGATTCAGGGTGTAGATTAAGAATCGGCAATGTAATGTCCGGAAAAATGTTATTCTAGCTAGTCTTCCTGCTCTAGTTTTTTATGCCTTCGTTTGGGCTATTGGAAAGTCAGAATTGCAGAAGGACCTTAAACCACTGACTTTTGTTACCAGATATGGCTTTACAATTTCCTTGTCATGCTAAGAAACTAAAACAAGCTACATAGTCATGTAATCATGCTCATAAATAATTTTAAGGCCTAAGCATGATTCTTTCTATTATCACTTGTTTAATTATATCTAAAACCTTTATTAACTAGAATTGATGATTAGGGGTTTCAAAAAGCTAACTGGATGGAGCCAACAATAATAATAATAACTATAGAGAAAACTTAAAGAAGCTTGAAGATGATAATAAACTAGAGGATGATGATCTATAACAGCCTTGAAAGTACAAGTGACACTCAAGAGGGGGGGGGGGTGAATTGAGTGTTGTAAAGTTTTTGTAAAATTTTCGATTAATTAGAAGAACAGTTTATAACTAGTTGTCAAGCAGCGGAAATAATAAAGCAATAAAATAAACAACACCAAGATTTAACGAGGTTTGAATTCTAATAAGTCTAAGTCCTCCACTCACTCACTCTTTTATTAATCAGCTTAGAATAACAAAAGAATTACACTCAATCAATTATGCACCTATGCACAATATGGTTCCCCAACTTCCACCTACAGAAGTTCGACTCAACCCTCAACTATGAAGGTTCCAATGAAGATGATCCTAGTTCAACTTCCCCAGCAAGCTGAACTCGCAAAATGCTCAAATTACAACCCTTTGTCTCTCAATAACAATTAGCCTAAATGCTTACAAAAGAGAGAATATTAAGACCTTAATGTGGTTATGAGGTTTTTGCGAGATTGAGACTTAGAGAGCACTTTTGCAAATCGTAATCTTCTGTTTTTGTTCATGCAAAAGTTGTTTTGGTTGTCTTGTTGGCAAATCTCCTTAAATAAGCCTTTGACTAGTATGTCATGTAATATTGCAAGAGAATATTTTCCTTGGAATTATAGAAATAATCCTGGGAAAATATTGTAACTGATTTTATTTGAAATCAAATAAAATCAGCACAATATTATATAATATACTTGCCATACTTAAGAATATTTTTCTTGCATACCAATTCAAGCATCCGTGTTATTTTTGAAAAACAATTTTGTGCGGAAAGAAACTTTCCTAAAATACGGATGTGTGAAGTAAACTCTAGGGGACTGGTTCAACACTGTTCCGAGACTGTTCCAGGTAGCTAAGTTTACTTATAATTATGTATGCCAACACTAGTACAAAAATCTACTTTTGCTGCGGTTTTTTTAGGGGTATTTGCTGCGGTTTTTAACTGCAGCACTTGGAGCAGCAGGAACAAACCAACATATTATTTGCTGCGGTTGAACCGCAGCAAAAAAATGGACTTTTTGCTGCGGTTATTCACAAAACCGCAGCAAATAAGCACCCAAAAAAATTAATTTTTTTTTTTTGCATTTTAAAGCAAAATTAGAAGCTGAAATGTTATACATACATAGAATCAATTATTTTCAATATAATTACACTTCTATCACAAAAAAATACACTTCTATCACAAAAATACATTTGAAATTTAAGTTAAACAAGATTCATTACTTCAAAGAAGAACAAAAGAACATCAAATGCATAAAAGGTTGTAATTTCAATCGAAATAATTACAACAGAAGAACATCAAATTAAATTACAATTCCAGCAGCCAAGCAAACAGCAGCAAACCCAAGAAACAGAAGCAAACAACTGATTGTTAGAAACAAAGTAGAAAACAACAAGTTTGCAGAAACACCAAGCAGATAGAACAACATCAAGCAGCAGCAGCAAACAACAAGTTTGCAGAAACACCAAGCAGCAATAGAACAACACCAAGCTACAGCAGCAAAACACCATGCAGCAGCAGCTGCTAACAGCAGCCCCGCCGTAATTGAACCCACCTGCAGCAATGGTCATAAGAACAGCAGCAATTGAAGAAAAATGCATCAGATGTTGATAACTTAAATCTTACTGATAGAACCAGTAAGACTTAAGAATGACATGCAATGATGCAAAAAAAATCAGAAGCCAATGCAACACTAAACGACTACGCAATGTTTTCCCTAAACTTGGCTCTAAGTTACTATCCATAGGAAATGTATCAACGCATCATTTTTGATCGAATTATGTGAATGGATAAGCAGATTGACAAGAAAAACTTACGTGCATAGAACTGTATCCGATAAACAGTTCAAGCATTGTGAAAGATCGTTGAGTTCCTCAGTTCCTGTTAAACAAGCAACTAAGGAACATATGCATGCCAATTGCTGCAGGCAGAGCATAAATCCCTAAAACCGATAAAACACTCTTGATTAGTATGATTTATATGCTCCACATAAGAAAATTAGACACAGTGAAGGAGGTCAAAGAAGAATACAATGATGCAGTTGTCGCATTTTGTAGTCTGAATGTTGAATTCATCTTGCAACAAGAAGCGTGTTGATGCAACAGAATTTGAGAAGCAACAGAAAACCTAAAACAATCACATACTGAAGTCGTCACTTTAGTTTTATTACTGTATTCGATCATAATTCATAAGCACACATAACTTATTATGGGTCATGTATCAGTATTTACATAGATACCTCAGTGCCGAGACAGAACTCAGGACACTTTTGTTCATGACAGTGGCCACTACATGGCATATGCCCGCCACAGCATTTGTATCTGTCAAACAAAAATTACAAAATAAAGTGTTAGCTAGCATGCTGGTTCATGTATGCTTTAGAATGTTGAATATACAGCTTTATTAGACTCCTTTTTATTGAGGGTAAGATGGTTGCGGAGCTAATCTTTGCATATCGCCATACAAGATTCTTTTGCGAAGCATGTATGAGACACATGGTGCACTGCAGTAAATTACTTCATATGTTAGAAAAAACTCCGTAACAAAAGTATAATAGACAACTTCAAGTCTGAAATTAGCCCTTTTCATTTTGCAAGTTATTTTCATAATTGTATTGTAAATTAGGATAGCACATTAACAATTAGTTCTTAATCAAGAAATCACATGGCTAAATTATACAAAGTATAGCGCAATCTTGGAAAATCATATTACGTTTATTAATACTTCAATGTTATTTAATTTGGAAAGTGTCTAGCTATTTGAATTTTGCTAGTTTTATTAATTCAACAATGACAGACTAGGCAATGACCAAATACCTTCTAAGGAAAATGACTTTGATATAAATGATCCACGATAGTTACAACCATCGACACAAACTTGACAATAAACAATAACAAATACTTTGGCGTTATTGGAGAGACAAATCAATCTTACATGAATAAAATGATAAAATTAAAGGGAAGGATAACAAAAGCAATAATTACAATAATCATCCAATAATGATTAAGTTTGTTCCCAACAAAAAAAAAAATTTCCAAAGAGATATTCATAATATTAGATTACTCACCACCATATGGCATAGCAACAATCTGCAAAACAACAAAAAAGAAACAAAATAAAAACATCAATATAAATCCAAATTTCCAGTCAAATAACAGCAACTCTAAACCATTAACTAACAATAATAGAGAAGAAAAAAAATGTAAAGAAAGAAAACAACAAGAAGGATCAACGGAAGGAGAGTGCATGAGATCAATGGTCCAATTATTATGATATCTTTGTCGCATTTGGCTCCAAGAACTTACTTTGTTCCTCCAACCTTAATCTGGAAGCAAAGGCTACCCGGTGGCTAATTTGAGCAGCAGCTGTTACCTTCCAAATACGCTCCTACAAAAATTCCAGAATACAAGAACAAATTCTGAAAAAACACAATTACAAATGCAACAAATCATTAAAGCAATTACACCAAATCATTAACAATGCAACAAATTCAAACTAACATAAGCTAAAATCAACGAAAAAAGCACAAGTTATATATATATATATATAAAGCAAAAATCCAACAAATTCAAACTAACTACAATCAACGAATTAAAAACACAAATTAAATTGAAAAAAAAAACGAAAAATACGAAAAAATATGAACAAATTCAAAGGCTGCATTTTTCGGCTTAATAATCAAATTAACCAAACCCCATAAATATAACTAATCAAATTAACAACAAAATCACCAAAAACCTTAAAAAACCCAGATTCAATTTTTCCCCCAATTTTACATCTAACAAAATTAAAATCATAACACCAAAACCATAACCCTACCAAAAGAGGATTGAAAGGAGATTGAACATGAATGACCTTTGATTTCGTTGTTCATCACATTGAAAGGAGATTGATTGTGAAAAGAGGAGAGATTATGATGAAAAAGATGATGAGCGAAGACAGCAAGGAGATCGCTAAAGGTGAGGAGCATTTGAAGGACGAGAGAGGAGCAAAATAGAGAGAGATTGAGAGAAAGATAGTGGGTGAGAGTGAGAATGAGAGTGATAGTGGAAGACGGGGAGGGGGAGGGTGAGGGTTTTAGGGTTAGTGAGAAAGACGAAAAAAGGCGAGAAAAAGGGTTATATATGGGGCAGTTATTTGGGCTTGGGGCTGAACCTTTATTTGGTTGAATTATTTGCTGCGGTTATAACCGCAACAAATAACAAAAAAACCGCAGCAAATACTTTAACCGCAGCAAATACTTTTGTGTTGAAATCATCAACAAGTATTTGCTGCAGTTCTTTAAAAACCTTTTGTGTTGAAATCAGCAAGTAATTTAAGTTCCTTGTATATTGTATATGTAAACCTTCATACCACTTACATTGCATCTAAGACCTAAGAGTTAGACTCTATGACCTTGATCTTCATGCAAACTTCAAGACTTGGCTTCTCGAGCTTTATCTTGTCATCATTGAACTTGTTTCTTTAGTACCTGCACATGCTAACAAAAACTTGCATACAATATAATAGTTAAACGTGGTTTGTCATCATTCAAAACAAAAGCTAGGAACTCAACAAATTCCCCTTTTTGATGATGACAAACTATGAAGTTCCCTCTGTAAATAGTATCATTTAACATTTGGAACATTTCAAAGATTTTGAATTCTTTAGAATTCAATGAACTAATTTCATACCGTTCTTGCAAATTAAAGATCATTTACAAGTAAACCAGTTCACAACTAACTGACAACAGTTTAAGAAAAAGTTTGCTAAGTGCCCAGGGCTAATACTAATTAGACACAGAGCTCTTAGACTTAAACATGTATTCGCAATAAGAACATCAGTAAGTTCATCAGACTTGTTGTCAAGCAAACAAGTCGTTGGGATGATAAGAAGTAAAATGCTTTGAATACATTTCCTTCTAGACCTTATAGGTCTGTCACCACTAGCAAGTTTATCAATCATGCTTCTAGTTGCTGCAACACATGCAGGTTAGTAATATTCATTTAACCTGCTTCCCCCTGAATTAGGTAGAAGAGATTAGAACTTCACCCTGCTTCCCCGTTTTGGCATCATCAAAACAGTCAAAGCATAAAAGCAGTGAAAACAATAACTAAACACAATCAGTAGTTAAACCAATAATTATATAAAGTCTTAGCTAAATAGGTACTTCAAACAGCACACCATTCTAGAGATGCTGATTCTACCAATTGTTCCTGCGAAAGTGCCAAACCTACTTGTCCTGAAAGTTATTACAAACCAGTAGCTAACCAAATTACAGAATAACAATGTTTTTGAAAAGGGAAGGGAGAAACCAGAATAAGAATTCAGTAAAGAAGGGGGTTAGCAGCAATAGGATAAAATAAGAGGAAAGCAAAGAGATCAATTAGCTCCAGAGTCTTGTTCAGTCTCATCATCTTCTTTTTCTTCTGAAGCACTGGCAACATTCTCTTCAGCATCCTCTTCCTCATCCTTCTCATATTCAAGTTCAACATCCTCATCATCAACATCACCTGCAGCTTCTGATGTATCGTCCTTGTCTTCAGAATCCTCTCCACCAAGTATTCCTACTTTGTCAAGACGAACCTCAATTCGTCTGTAGGATTTCTGAAGTGTAGCACATAGTGTAGTGACCCCATTCACCATATTTTGTATTAGTTGATTTTGATCACTCAGCTGCTTAACCAAGGCATAGGTTGCCTGAACTGTTTCTGTAATCGCCCCAGCAAGACTGACAAAACTTTTCCCCTCATCCTTCATTTTCAAAACACCTCTTGCATATGTCATGCCTTTCTGACCTATTATCTGATTTGTGAGATGTGACATGGTGCCATAATCTCCCACCATTGGTATCTTACAGTGCTCAAATACTAAGGTCAGCCATCCTCCATATGGCAGAGCATGATTAGCTTTCTCCACACAGCAGATCATATGTCCTAACATCATAGCGGGGAGGTTGACAGGAATGTGTTCAATGAGGCAGTAAATGAGAACACTATCCATCAATCGTATACTCATATGGCCTTCTGCTCTAGGACACACAATCTTTGAGGCTATAGTGTGGAATATCCTCATGATTGGTTCCTTTAATTAGCCAACGGCGTACCCCTACTTATTGTTAGGTGGACCAGTAAAGAGTCTGGTCTGGATCTGTTATGCTGTGACTCCCTTTACAGAAGACCAATTTTCTCTAGAGTAAACATCAAGTCCCTTTGTAGGAACTTTGAGAATCTCAGCCAATTTCTTTTTAGACAAATTTATGGAAGTATCTTTAACAAAGGAGAAATAGGATCCATCAACTTTAGTATGCAGGTGTGAGTACGTAAACTTCTTTAACTAGGGGCATGAACAAATCAAAATCTTTAGCAAACAACACATACCATTTCTGAAAATCTAAGGCCTCCTTAACCTCAATCAAGAGTTTTTGTACAACCCAACTTTTTGCAACAGAAAATCCTACAAGAATTTTTTTATCTTTCAGATTATATAGAGGTTTAGGAGTGGTAGACTTAATTTTCTTAGATTTCGCAGTGGCTGATTTTGTGGATGTAGGTGTGGAAGATTTGGTGGTTTTGGCAGTTAATTTTGGTGTAACCGCCTTTGTGGTTGTTTGTGTGGTGGATTTTGGTGTGGAGGGTCTTATAGTAAGGGCTTTTAAAGTTGCAGCCTTGGTGTTATTTCTAATCAATGGCACTTCTTCCTCTTCGTTCACATCTTCCTCCTCCATCACATCTTCTATCACAGACTCAATGACCTTGTTAACCATCTTCTTTGTTTTCTTCGTTTCAATTTCAGGAGATTCACTAACTTCTTTCTCAACCAATCGTGTCCTTCTTCTTCTCGACATGATGAGACTGAATATTTCCTCTGTTTTGAGCACAAAAAGAAACACTTTGAACAATGTGAGAGAAATTAAGAAGAAGAATTTAGATGAATTAGATTTTTGTGTAAGAGAAAAAAAATAGTCGAGAGAATATATAGAAGATAAAGAAAATAAGAAAATAAAGTGAAGAAGGAAAGTATGATCAGAAGCATATATTTGAAGGAGATTTGAATCAAAACGGTTATCTTTAGAATATTTGAAAAATATTTGTCCGTTCAAACAAAAAGGCAGTTGCCATAAATACAACCGTCATTATATTTATTTCGTCCAAAAATTTGAATTTTTGAAAATAAACTGACTGAATAAAAATAACCGCCTCGTGGATCTGGTTCCCTAATGGTTTGCAACTGGTTTGTCCCAATTTACCTTTTACAATATTATGCTAAGGCACTTGAGTACTAAAATGATCAGCTCAGCATCGCATAAGAACTTTGTGAGACCTAAAAAGCATAAAGAAAAACAAAACAAAAATATGTACATATTGACATCATTTAACTAGCCAAAGGGACAAGTCAAGACTTAAGAGCTCATTGTCTAATTTTAATCATACCCAACAAGGTACGAAGCTTGATGAACATTTCTCTGCTCAAGGGTTTTGTAAAGATGTCAGCTAGTTGATCTTCTGACCTGCAAAACTCCAATTCTACATTACCTTTTTAAACATTGTCCCTTAGAAAATGATGCCTAATCTCAATATGCTTAGTTTTAGAATGTTGGACAGGATTTTTTGAAATATTAATTGCACTTGTGTTATTACATGAGATGGGAACACTTCTGAAACATATCCCAAAATCCTTTATTTGTGACTTTATCCACAAGAGCCAAGCACAACATAAAGCTGCTGCAATATACTTAGACTCTGCTGTGGATAAGGCCACAAAATTTTATTTCTTAGATCCCCATGAGATAAGACAAGAACCTAAGAAGTGAGCCATTCCAGAAGTACTCTTCCTGTCCACAATAAAACCAGCAAAGTCAGCATCTGTGTATCCTATAAATTCATACTGCTTCCTTTTGGATACCACAGGCACAGATCATCAGTACCATTTAGATACCTTAAAATTCTCTTAACAACCTTTAGGTGAGATTCTTTAAGGTTGCCTTGAAATCTTGTACACATCCCTACTGAAAACACTATATCTGGCCTACTGGCTGTTAAGTAGAGCAATGAGCCAATCATACCTCTATACAACTTACCCTCAACACCCTTTCCCTTCTCATCAAGTCTCAATTTAGTAGAAGTTGTAATAGGTGGGTGTTTCATAGGATTTGCTGTCTTGCAAGCCATATCTTTTCAGCAGCTTCTTGAGGAACTTCTGCTGCTGAATCATAATTCCATCCTTTGTTTGCTTGATTTGAAGTCCTAGAAAGAATCCAAGTTCTCCCATCATACTCATTCCAAATTGACTTTTCATCAAATCCGCAAACTCATTACATAAATCAGGATTAGTAGCTCCAAACAAAATATCATCTACATATATCTGGACCACTAGCAGATCAGTTCCCTTTTCCTTCAAGAATAGTGCCTTGTCAAACCTCTCTTATATCCATTTTCTAAAAGAAAACTGGACAGCCTCTCATACTAAGCTTTGGGAGCTTGTTTGAGACCATAAAGAGCTTTGTCAAGTTTAAAAACATGGTTTGGCAAGTCACTATCCTCAAATCCAAAGGGTTGTTCCACATATACATCTTCTTTCAAATAACCATTAAGAAAGGCTGTCTTAACATCCATTTGAAAGAGTTTGAAGTTCATATGAGCAGAAAAAGTAATTAAAATCCTGATTGCCTCAATCCTGGAAACTGGAGCAAAGGTATCATCATAATCAATTCCTTCCTATTGATTGAATCCTTGGACCACTAGTCTGGCTTTGTTCCCGACTATAATACCTGCATCATCCAGTTTGTTTCTGAACACCCATTTAGTTCCAATAACAGACATGTTTTCCTTCCTGGGTTCAAGATGCCATACTTGATTTCTCTCAAACTGATTGAGTTCATCTTGCATGGCCAAAACCCAATCTGGATCCATCAAAGCAGTCTTATAATCAGTTGGTTCAACATTTGAAAGAAAAGAATAGAAAGCACAAAAGTTTTGTAGGGTAGAATTCCTTGTTTGCAACCCTTTGTTAATATCACTAATGATAAGATCAAAGGGATGAGCAGACTTGTACTTGAAGGATTTGTTCTTATCAAGATTTGCGTTGGTGCCTTCTAATGTTGAATTGGTTCCTTTACTAGTTCCCCCTGTTTCATTGTTATTTTGAACAGGTGAACCTAGTTACATAGTGGTCTCATCTGCATTGTATTCATGTGGTTGAGCCTTTGTGTCACTATTTCCTCCTCTTACTTCATGATCTTCTTGAGTTTGTGCTTGACCAGACTCTTCCTCTGTAGGAGAGTTGTGTGGTAAATCTGGTTCAGCACCTTCTACTTCTTTAGCTCCTGTAAAGTTTAGCATGCCAATTTCGAATTCATCATCATCAACCTACACATGCTTGCTAAATATATTAGTTTCATCAAACAGAACATGGATACTCTCTTCAACATACAAGGTTCTTTTGTTGAAGACTTTGTATGCCTTGCTGTGTGAAGAGTATCCAACGAAAACAGCCTCATCACTTTTGGGATCGAATTTGTATGTCCAAACTTGATTTACCATTATTGTGTACAAAGCATTTGCACCCAAAAACACGTAAGTTTGCAATGTTTGGTTTTCTTCCCCTAAGAAGCTCATAAGGTGTTTTCTTTAGTAAAGGTCTCAGCATTACCCTATTTATAATATAGCAAGTAGTACTCACAGCTTCAGTCCAGAAGTTTCGAGGTAGACCACTCTCTAGAAGCATTGTTCTTGCCATTTTTCTAGAGTGCGGTTTTTCCTTTCAACTACTCCACTTTGTTGTGGAGTTCTAGGGGATGAGAAATTATGAAATACACCATGATCATTATAGTAGGTAATGAAGCTGACATTGTCAAATTCAAAACCATGATCAGACAGGATAGAAACCAGTTGATGATTAATCTTGTTTTGGACTTGTTTTATGAAGATTTCAAATTCTACAAAGGTTTCATTTTTAAACTTTAGAAATATTGTCCAAGTATAACGAGAGTAATCATCAACTAACACAAACACATAGCTATGACCATTTTGACCTTGTACACGCATGGGTCCACACAAATCAATATGTACAATTTCGAATGGTCTAGTGGTACTTACAAACTTCTTTGGCAGAAAAGAGGACTTGACATGCTTACAATTTGCACATTCATGACAAATATGTTCTGCAACAAACTTAATGTTAGGTAAACTTGTAACTAAGTCCTGAGATCGTATTTTGTTCAGGAAAGAAAAACTTACATGTCCAAGTCTCTTGTGCCACAGCCAATGATCATCCTCCATAACATTGAGACAAGTGGCACTGGTATTAGGAATCTGACTCAAAAATGTTATGTAAACATTATTGTGTTGGAACCCCTTACAAACCAGTTCCCTTGTTTCAGTGTTGACTATGTGACAAATATTTGTTTCAAATTCAACATGGTTTCCTTTGTCACATAGTTGAGATATACTAAAGAGGTTATGTTTCTAACCTTCAACAAAATATACATTATCAATTGCTTGAGAAAGAGTCTTACCAACCTTACCTAACCTTTGATCAAATATTTACTATTATCTCCAAAGGTGACACTTCCTCCTTCAAAGGCTACGAGTGAAAGAAATTGACTTTTACCTCCAGACATGTGTCTTGAGCAACCACTGTCCAAATACCAAAATGGCTTTCTTTTCACTCTAACCTGCACAAACAAATCAAGGTTTAGTTTTAGGAACCCAGGTTTTCTTGGGTTCCTTGTTAATGGGAGCTGGTTTTGTTACTATCCTTTATAACCCAGATTTGTTGTACATTTGTCTTTCTCGTTTTATCATGTTTTGCGTTTTCAGACAAATTATGTGTGTGACTCTGATGATTATGAATTCTTTGAACATGAGACTACTTTTTCTTATTATGTTTTTGCTTAGTCCAACAGGTTTCAATAACATGTCCATTCTTACCACAGTAGGTGCATACATGCATGTCTTTCGTAAAAACATACTTACCTCTCTTGAATTTAGAAATGCAAGTCTTATCTCTCCACAACTTTAGGGGCTGTTGGGAACTACTTCCGGAATACCCTAATCCAAACCTCATAGAATTACCAGGTTGTGAGGTCAGGATGTTTAGAGTACTTTGAGCATCGAGCAACCTGTTCATCTGTCTTAGGCAATCACTCAAATCCTGTTCCTTGATTTCAAGTTTCTTAAGCTGAGCTTCATTATATTTAGCGGCAATGGCAAGATCCAACTTTGCCCTATGAAGCTCATCCTTAAGTTTTGAAATCAATTCAGGATTTGGTTTAGAAATGGTCAGAGTATTCTTGCCTTTCCTTAGTTAAGATCTATCAGCTTGAAGATCACAAACTTTAGTTTCATATTCTAAGTGTAAGAATTCAATATCAACACCGTGATTGTCTGAAACAACTTTAGGGTTGATATCTTCTCTTAACTTAGATATTTCAGCTTGTAAATCACAAATCTTACCTTCATACTCCATATATAAGTTATTGACATTAATACTAGAGAACTCCTTGTGCTAGCAAGAGAAGTTTTTAGATTCACATGCTCTTTGAACAATTCTTCCACATCATCAACCATATAATTATATGTTAAAATTAAGTCAGAATGTTCTAGAGAAAGTGATTTTTGTTTAAGTACTTCGAAATTTATATCTTCAACTTTTGCCTTCTTAAGCTTACTAAAACTTCTTTCATTATTATGATAAAAATCTACTTTTGAAAAAACTGATTGAGGTTTTAGCATCTCAAGTTCTATATTCTTCTGATCCAGACTTATTTCAAGCTCTGAAATTTTTTCTTTCAGTTATGTACAAATAAGTTCAAGCTCAGCAGAACGACATTCACTAAGATCTAGATTTCGAGTTACTTCTCTTAGTTTCTTTTTGTTAGCCTTATAAGCGGCATTGCCTTTAACATTTTGTTCTATAGCAACATCCATAAAATTTAGTAACTCATCTCTATCACAATATCTCATTTGATCTTGCATATTAGAAATAGTTACATGTTCTTCATCAGAAGAGCTGCTTCCAGCCATGAGACACATGTGTTCCTTCTTTCCTGAACTGGTTTGCCCCTGGTCTACTTCTCCCAACAATGCAGTCACACAAACTAGGGCTTCTTCTTCCTCACTTTCACCACTTGAATCAAAATCTCCCCAGGCAGCAAGCATGGCTCTCTTTATCATCTTTATCTCCATTTGTCCTCCCTTGTCTGTTTTCCATGTTGGATAATCCTTGATCATATGTCTAGTTTCACCACATTTAAAGCAACCAGTGTTGGTACCGGTATTCTTCATGTTGCCTTTGTTCTTCCAGGATTTTCCCCTATATTGAGATCTGAGGCTTCTCTCAAACCTTCTTGCCATGAGACCTATTTCACAAAGATCTTATTCATTATCTTCTCCCTTCAAGGCCAACCCTCGACTTTTGGTTTTTCCTTCCTCTTTTGTGCTTACCAACATCTCATGAGTCATTAACGACCCAATAAGTTGTTCTACAATCAGAGTGGTTAGATCCTTGGCTTCTTGGATTGCAGTTACCTTAGGCAGGCATTTACCTGTCAAACTTCTCAAAACTTTCCTAACCAAATATTCACCAGCGGGGAATTTTTGCCAAGAGATTTTAGTTCATTAATAATTGACATAAAACGAGTATACATATCTTTTATATTTTCATCTCGATTCATATCAAAATCTTTTTTTTTGACATAAGCATATTTACCTTAGATCTCCTGACTTCACTAGTGCCTTCATAGGCTAACTCTAGAGTTTCCCATATTCATTTGCAGTAGAACATGCTAAAATACGGCTTACCTCATTATCAGCAATACCCTGTTGAAGAAGTGACATAACCTTTGCGTTCTTCTCAAGTGTCTTAAGATATGTGCTAGTGTATTCACTCTCCTTCTTCTCTGTTCCATCAGCATTGTTAGCCACCTTCTTAGGACCATTTTTTATTATCATCCACACTCATATTCAGTGCATATGATAAAGTTTTGCACGTAGTTCTTCCACCAGGGATAGTTTTTTCCATTAAACTTGGGCAGCCTTGATCTAGAATTTCCATTAATAATCTCTTGAGTATTCATCTTTTCTTCCTTCTCTAGGTGTTACCCTTTCAAGAAGTTAGGCTTTGATACCAATTGAAAGTACAAGTGACACTCACGAGGGGGGTGGGGGGGGGTTGATTGAATGAGTGTTGTTAAAGTTGTTGTAAATTTTTTGATTAATTATAAGAACAGTTTAGAAACCAGTTCTCAAGCACGGAAATATAGGAGCAATAAAATAAACAACACAAGATTTAACAAGGTTGACTTCTAATAAGTCTACGTCCTCCACTCACTCACTCTTTTATTAATCAACTCAGAATAACAAAAGAATTACACTCAATCAATTATGCACCTATGCACAATATGATTCCCTAACTTCCACCTATGGAAGTTCGACTCAACCCTCAACTATGAAGGTTCCAATGAAGATGATCCTAGATCAACTTCCCCAGCAAACTGAACTCTCAGAATGCTCAAATTACAACCCTTTGTCTCTCAATAACAATTAGCCTAAATGCTTACAAAAGAGAGAATATTAAGACCTTAATATGGTTATGAGGTTTTTGTGAGATTGAGACTTAGAGAGCACTTTTGCAAATCTTAATCTTCTGTTTTTGTTCGTGCAAAAGTTGTTTTGGTTGCCTGCTGCCAAATCTCCTTAAATAAGCCTTAGGCTAGTATGTCATGTAATATTGCAAGAGAATACTTTCCTTGGAATTATAGAAATAATCCTGGGAAAATATTCTCGCTGATTTTATTTGAAATCAAATAAAATCAGCACAATATTATATAACATACTTGTCATACTTAAGAATATTTGCCTTGCATACCAATCCAAGCATCCGAGTTATTTTTGAAAAAAAATTTTGCGTGGAAAGAAACTTTCCTAAAATATGGATGTGTGAAGTAAACTCTAGGGGACTGGTTCAGCACTGTTCCCAGACTGTTCCAGTCGGCCAAGTTTACTTATAATTATGTATGCCAAGTAACTTAAGTTCCTTGTCATTCATAATTAGTGCATCTATGTAATCTCAATCTTTATATTGCATATGTAAACCTTCATACCACTTACATTGCATCTAAGACCTAAGAATTAGACTCTATATGAGCTTGATCTTCAAGGAAACTTTAAGACTTGGCTTCTCTAGCTTTATCTTGTCATCATTGAACTTGTTTCTTTAGTACCTGCACATGCAAACAGAAACTTGCATACAATATAATAGTTAAATGTGGTTAGTCATCATTCAAAACAAAAGCTAGGAACTCAACAGGCCTCATATTAGATACCTTGCGTGCTAGCATCAAAATGATCTTGGAAGTGACTTCAAGAATCTGAAACCAAAATATGAACCGAAAATAGAATAAATATATGAAGATGTTGATTGCGAAGATAATGATGATGATGATGATGATGACGATGATGATGAAATGAAAATAAAAATGGAAAATAATTAAAATAATAAATTTTTTTTGTTTTTATGATTATGAAGATGGAAATTGGAGATGGTATGAAGATGAATTTGTGGAAAAATGATGATGAAAATGCTAAATTTTCTCTACTTTGCTAACGAAATCAGTTTTTACTTTGTTCTCAAAATGCCAAAAGTTGCTGAAAATGAGGGAATAGGTCATTTTTGTACAAGGAAAAGTTTCGGAAAAAGGTGGTTGCTGTGTGTAGGGGCGCACAGTGTGCGTCCCCACGCACACAGTAAGTGCCTACCCACAGTACGAAATATTCTTTCCCAAAAAATTCACTGATATTCTCTGATTGGCTGACCTTAAAAATTCGTACTATGTTGCATGTGCTCATTTTCTTATTCCTTAAGGCTTGCCTCATTCCATGAAGAGAGGAAAGAAGGAGGAAGTTTCCTCCTTCCATCCTTTTGGTGGGATTTGAGGATGGAAGGGGTTACCTTAGGCCCCATGTCTTGGCCTCCAAGGTTTCTCTTTTCCATGGTCATGTTTAGCTCGTTTTTGCAGAAAAGACATTTCTGAGCATTAGAAAGTCCTTATCTTTTTTATAAAGTTGTGGAATAAAGTCTAGAAAATGTGGAAAAATTATGCAAAATATGAAAAAACAATAAAAATGACATTAAAATATCTTTGTGATTTTTTGAGATTTTTTGAATTTTCAAGCTTTTTTAGGAATTCCGAAACGATCTCAGGTTGGACCTTTTGGGGCGCTTCCCAAGGCTAGACTAATTCCCGACGTGGTATATATTTATCATCGGCCTAAGGGTAGGGACAAATATAGGTGTCTACACCAACTCATCAACAATGGAAAATATGTTCACCGCCGATATGTATTGTGAAAAAGCGAATTTGCGGTGGCACCTTTGCTGTCAATGTATTTCGATGAATCGCTATGCTCCCACTCTAACAGCGACAAAAATTGCCACACTTACTTCAAGAATTACATAAACATTTACTTTGGAAAAGTTATGTCACCTTTAAATTGAGAAGGGTTTTGCTGGAAGAAGACGATAACACCTAGCAGTCGGAAAGAATAATGAAAATGGTGGATGAGATGGGTCAGGTGAGACTAGGACATATACCACTCCTAGAGGATTTATTTGGATGGTCTAATTTTTTCAAAACTATCGTTAGGCAACAAATTGCTTTGCTTGAAGATAAAAATAGCATGCATATCATACCTCTGTTTCTTCACATATCTCTTAACCCGAAACCTGAATTAGATCTTTCATGGCCAACCTATGTAGTGGGTAACCTTCCAATAAGAGTGTGCTACATCGACACATTCCAAACAAATATGTTCTTCTCAAACCTACAAGTAGCTCAAATTCAAGTGTTCCACAACGCTCAAAGATCCATTAATCCATCTGCGTCAACTGAAAAACGCCCTCTCCGATACCATGAAGTTCGTATAAACCCTGTGTACTTCATCAAATATCAAACCAACTCCACTTAGAAAGGTCACTACAGTCCTATGTTGAAATGCACGTGGAGTAGCACAAGAAAGCTTTATTGACAACCTTTAATTGTTGTCTCTAAAGTATAACCCACAAGTGTTTGTCGTCACTGAGTTAAAAATTTCATCAAGTGGCATGGATTGGTCAGTAGTATATTAGGTGCTAGTTAAGGGTAGGTTTGAGTGTTTAATGAATTAATATGCGTCTTAATTACATTAACAAAGCCAAATTACATAGCTGATATGGTAATTATTTATTTTAGGTAATGCGTTGTAGAGCTTGACAAGGAAAATGCGGTGGTTACAATTTTGACACCGATTGAGTACTTTATGATCAAATTATTTGTTTAGTTATCATGTATTTTGTGTTGAATATGATGTCTGTATTTTGTTTAAGTGAAGTTAGTTAATGTCAATTAGTTCGACTTTCAAATTACTAAGTGTATATTTTGTCTATTTAAATAATAACGACACTTAGTTGAGTGGGAATGTGAACATCCCATGCTTAATATTTCATTTCAGTAAAATTATCTTATTAAGTGTATGTTGTTATTGATTATATGATTCTTAATTTCGTTGAGGCAATTGTGGATGCCAACAAGTCGGTCCACGAGTCAATGCTATGTTGTTTAGACCATGGAGAAGAGTCATCGCGTAGGGTGAGTACGCTTAGCTTGGAATGAAACTCCAGTAAAGACCAACAAGGTAGGGCATGACGGTTTTCCCAATGTTAGGTCGTACACCAGATAAGTGATATCGCATACGACGTACCTCTAAGTCGAGTTATTGTTGACCCTATGGGTTTTGATGGTGACAAACACATACTACTAATGGGTTACTAGTTTGATGTCAAGATAAACATATATTAGTAGCCGTTGTACTAACAGAAAAACTTGTCTCAATTTCAGTTGTGTCAAGTACGTATCAAAATAATTAATACGCAATTCAGAAGATTTATACAATCGAGAATATTCAGAGAATATATGACAAAAAGACTTCAAAGTATATTCTGAGAAGATATGGAAGATATATTCTAAGAAGATACCATAAAAGATCTTTGAAGATATTTGGAAAAGATATACACAAGATTATGGTAACAAATCTATGAAGAAAAGAAGAATGTGAATTTAGATGGAGAATTGATCTAAATTCACTTTACGAAGAATATTCACCAAGATATGGTGAGATATGAAGCGTGAAAACAAGGAAGGGAATCAGAGAAGCCCTACTTGTAACTTCACTATAAATACTGAAGATCAGAAGAGAAGAAATTCAACCAAGACTAACGCACTTCATTGGAAGCATACAAGACTAGGTACAAGAGTCAGTTATACTAGGATTGTGTTCACTTTTATGAGTTTGTAATCTTGAGTTCAGGGAAAGGAGAGAGATTTGAGTGATCACTTGTAAAGAGAAAGAGAAAGAGAAGAACTCGTTCAGGGGAACAAGTTTAAGGGAATAAGTACTAAGTTGTACTTAGAGAATAGAGAAATATTGAGTTGTAATTAGAGAATACATAAGTACTGAGTTGTACTTAGAGAATAGAGAAGTATTGAGTTGTACTTAGAGAATAGAGAAGTACTGAGTGGTACTTAGAGAATAGAGAAGGCTGGTCAAGCCACTAAGAGAGAGAGAGAGAAAGAGAATAGAGAAGAACTTGTTCAGGGGGAATAAGTTTAGGGAGAACAAAGTACTGAGTGGTACTTAGAGAAGTCCTTACTAACTAGGATTGTAACAGAGTCGTTGGCCCTAGTTAGTAAAAAGAGAATTGAGTCAAAATCCCTAGTTGTCGAGGTTTTTTCCTTCCTATTGGGCCTAGGAAAGATTTCCTCGCTAAAATCGCATGTCCTCTACTTGTCTCTCACTCTCTCTATACTTGTCTCTACTTTACTTGTCTCTAGTTTAATTTTATTTTTTGTTAAAACTAACAGTTATCCTCTACTAGATTGCTTTTGTAATTCTCATCATAAGATATCAAGCAACATTACAACTTTTAGTCCTTATGGGCGCACCGCTTCAGTGCTTACTAGGCTAGTTTATCTAATGCACAAGCATTAGCTAGATTTAGTCATCACTTTATTTATACCACTTTTATCTATTCAATATTCAAGTCTTTATGAATCATGTGACTCTATGTGACTTCACAAACACGATCTTTATTATTATCCTACATTTACGTGAAAATCTGTCATCATGGCTTACATACAACCGCAATCACGTAAATATGGAAAGCAATTAAAACATGTTAAAAAAGCTTAAAAGCACATGTCCTCATGCCATTTGCAAGGAATTTAAATATCATGCATATCATCATGCTTATAAAGCTTTTAAAACATGTAATCATGCTCAAACAACATGAAAAACTAAGCAAGCTACATAATTATGTAATCATGCTCATAAAAAGCTTTAAAGGTCTAAACATGATTCTTTCTATTTTCTCTTATTTTATTACATCTCAAACCGTTGTTTAGTCAAGATTTCATGGATTAAAAGAAAATAAAGATGACACGAAGGTTTAGAAAGCTAACTTGGATGGAGCCAACGACAATACTAATAAGAATAGTAAGAGAAAATCTGAAAAAGATGAACAAGCTTGAAGATGCTGATTTATGGCAGCCTCACATTAGATACCTTTCATGCTAGTGTCGAAATGATCATGTAAGCAGCTTCAAGAATCCTAAATCCCGAAATATAACTCGAATGTATGAAGATGATGAATATGAAGATTATGATGACTATAATAAAATTAATAAACTAAAAATGGCGAAATGAAAATAAAATGTAAAATAAAATATTTTTGGTATTTTTGTATTTTATGTGGATGGAGAAGATGAAGATTCAAAGAAATGATGAAGATTTAAAGAAATATGAAAGATTTTGTGGATAAATGATGGAAGAACGACGATGAATGCTAAATGGTCTCTGAATATCTCATGTCACTCTTCAAATGATAAGTTCTTCTCACGCCTAAAGTTTCTCTCCAAATGAGGTAACGAGGGAGGTATTTATAGGAAAATTTTCAGGAAAGGAAGCGGCGCACAGTACGGAGACACTTTCTCTGAAATTTTACTGATATTCCTGATTGGTTGGTCCTAAAAGTTCATACTACTTCATAGGTGCTCATTTCCTTATTCCTTAAGGTTTGCCTCATCCCATGAAGAGAGGAAAGAAGGAGGAAGTTTCCTCCTTCCCTCCTTCTTTGTGGGCTTTGAGGAGGAGAGGATCCCCTTGGACCCATGACTTGAGCTCCAAGGTTCTCTTTTCGCGGGCATGTTTGGCTCATTTTTATAGAAAAGGTCGTTTCCGAGCATTAGATAGTCGTTAGTGCTTTATTAGAAATATATGGAAAAAATCTAGAAAAATATGAAAAAGTAAATACAAATAAAATAAAATATAGGGAGAAGTAAGATAATGTATGTGTCTGCGATTTCCTTTAGGTGTCTTTAACTTAACCGTATAGGATATTTGTGATCATATGTCTCACTCTCTTTAGATGTACCTCGATCTTTAGTGGTTTCCCTTCAGGTGTCTACAGATTAACCGTATAGGGAGAAATATGATAGTGTGTGTGTGTGCGATTTCCTTCCGGTGTCTTCAGCTTAACCGTATAGGAAATTCATGATGATATGTTTGACTCTCTTCAAATGAGCCTCGATCTTCAAAGATTACCCTTCAAATTTCTATAGCTTAATCGTATAAGCTGAAATATGATGGTGCCATTAGCATCTGATGCTGTTTGTGGCGTGGGTTATAATGAAGTGTCATAAGTATTTTATTTTATTTGTGGCAAGTCTTGCAATAGGAATTGGTAAGCATATGATCCTATTTGCGACATCCTTTATTTCAGTAGATTGATTGCTATTAATAAAGAGTAGCCAGTGTGTCAGCTGCTGATGATAGGGATAAACCGTTTGACGGTGTATGATGAGATGGTTGCGATTGTTTGATTGAATAGTTGAACTTGATGATTAATTCACTTACTAGGGATTGATTTCTGATAATATCTTGACATAGGATATACAATGGAGCGTAATTTTGTCATGATGATGATTGAGTTTCATGCGCATGATTCTTTGACATAATTTATCCACTAGGAAAGATGAGAAAGTGTTGATAATTTAGCTCAACACTTTCAATGGGGAATATTTGAAGATGCTAATATCCATGATGCGAGTTGACTCTATTGGGGAATGATTGATTTTTTTTCCTCTTACGATATCAAAGAAGGATGAAGGAAGTGCTCCTTCTGTCTACATTCGCTGGGGATGAATATTCTAATTTCGCTCAACTAGGAATTTACTGCGAAAATTGAGATTATTGGGGAATTTAATTTGAATAATATTGAGGCCATTGCTAACCTATTGGGGAATGATATATCACTGAGGAATAATACGCTATTGAGGCCATTGCAGATCACTGAGCATTTTTGGAAGTCTACATTAGGAGCTCACTCCGCTGGGGGTTATTGTATGAGTTTTAAGGGTATCCTATGATTTTGTCAAGTGTTGACTTACTAGGGATTGATGTACATGGATTCACTGGGGAAAAATTCTCTAAACGAGACCTAATGGGGGTAGAGGTTACTTTCAGTCATAATGCCTTCATTTTGAGCATTCGATATGGTGACAAAGTTGACCTCGACCAAATTTTGACAAATAGGGATACTTTCGTCGTTTTGGCTTCAGAAAAGCCTAGAAATCACCACACTAGGGATGGTTGATTTTAAAAATCATAGGACAACCTCAGTGGGGAGATATTGAGGTTGTCATGTGATATATTTACAACAAGTAGTGCACTTGTAATTAAATATATCATAAGGAAGCTTTGACTTTGACTTTCTTATGAATATTTGGCCTCATCATGACTTGTACCGCTCAATATACCAGAAATTTCAAGTTAGAAATAACTCTTAATATACCATATAAAGCCCCCAACACGAAAACTGAAGAGCAAAAGTCCGAAAAAAGCGACCCATCGCACATTCGCATGTCGGGTCGTTCCCCTCTCCCCCACCCCTTTTTATATAATTCTTGCTTGGTTCATTTGCTCATTCTCTCAAACGAACTCGTACAGCAGCAGCTCCAAGCTTTATTTCGCCTTTCGCCATTTTCAAGAAGTAGTAGTAGTAGTAGTAGTAGTAGTAGTAGTGGTAGTGGTAGTGGTAGTGGTAGTGGTAGTGGTAGTACTAGTGGTAGTACACTACCCAAAAATTGTCTTTTAATAGCGGTTAAAGATAGTTTTAATAGCGGTTTTACAACCGCTACCAATCTAAGAGCTGTTAAAAGTATGCATGGCGGTTCAAAATAGTTTTAATAGTGGTAGTGGTAGTAGAAGTAGTGGTAGTAGTGGTAGTGGTAGTGGTAGTGGCGGTAGTGGTAGTTCTAGTTGTAGTTAGGGGTGTACACGGTCCGGTCTGGTGCGGTCTGAGGACCAGACCAGACTAGACCGCAAAATTGCGGTCTAGGTGTTTTCTAGACCAGACCAGACCGTATTTTAGACCAGACCAGACCATACCACAATTTTTAAACGGTCTGGTCTAGTGCAGTTTGCGGTTAAACCAAAATTCCTAAAAGATTTTATGAAGCATAACTTTATAGGAGCTNCAAAGAAGGATGAAGGAAGTGCTCCTTCTGTCTACATTCGCTGGGGATGAATATTCTAATTTCGCTCAACTAGGAATTTACTGCGAAAATTGAGATTATTGGGGAATTTAATTTGAATAATATTGAGGCCATTGCTAACCTATTGGGGAATGATATATCACTGAGGAATAATACGCTATTGAGGCCATTGCAGATCACTGAGCATTTTTGGAAGTCTACATTAGGAGCTCACTCCGCTGGGGGTTATTGTATGAGTTTTAAGGGTATCCTATGATTTTGTCAAGTGTTGACTTACTAGGGATTGATGTACATGGATTCACTGGGGAAAAATTCTCTAAACGAGACCTAATGGGGGTAGAGGTTACTTTCAGTCATAATGCCTTCATTTTGAGCATTCGATATGGTGACAAAGTTGACCTCGACCAAATTTTGACAAATAGGGATACTTTCGTCGTTTTGGCTTCAGAAAAGCCTAGAAATCACCACACTAGGGATGGTTGATTTTAAAAATCATAGGACAACCTCAGTGGGGAGATATTGAGGTTGTCATGTGATATATTTACAACAAGTAGTGCACTTGTAATTAAATATATCATAAGGAAGCTTTGACTTTGACTTTCTTATGAATATTTGGCCTCATCATGACTTGTACCGCTCAATATACCAGAAATTTCAAGTTAGAAATAACTCTTAATATACCATATAAAGCCCCCAACACGAAAACTGAAGAGCAAAAGTCCGAAAAAAGCGACCCATCGCACATTCGCATGTCGGGTCGTTCCCCTCTCCCCCACCCCTTTTTATATAATTCTTGCTTGGTTCATTTGCTCATTCTCTCAAACGAACTCGTACAGCAGCAGCTCCAAGCTTTATTTCGCCTTTCGCCATTTTCAAGAAGTAGTAGTAGTAGTAGTAGTAGTAGTAGTAGTGGTAGTGGTAGTGGTAGTGGTAGTGGTAGTGGTAGTACTAGTGGTAGTACACTACCCAAAAATTGTCTTTTAATAGCGGTTAAAGATAGTTTTAATAGCGGTTTTACAACCGCTACCAATCTAAGAGCTGTTAAAAGTATGCATGGCGGTTCAAAATAGTTTTAATAGTGGTAGTGGTAGTAGAAGTAGTGGTAGTAGTGGTAGTGGTAGTGGTAGTGGCGGTAGTGGTAGTTCTAGTTGTAGTTAGGGGTGTACACGGTCCGGTCTGGTGCGGTCTGAGGACCAGACCAGACTAGACCGCAAAATTGCGGTCTAGGTGTTTTCTAGACCAGACCAGACCGTATTTTAGACCAGACCAGACCATACCACAATTTTTAAACGGTCTGGTCTAGTGCAGTTTGCGGTTAAACCAAAATTCCTAAAAGATTTTATGAAGCATAACTTTATAGGAGCTAAATGCTAATACACAACAAACGATAAGTTTACCTATACAACCAAGTGCAAGTCCACAACAGAAAATGACAATATAACATCCATCAATCAATCATAAAATCGAAAACCATACAGAGTTACAAAATTAAAAGGTTTATGTCGTTTATGGTTTACGGTTTACGGTCTAAAACCGCAAACCATAATTATTTACAGTTTACGGTCTGGACTAGTCTAAAAAAATAAAAACCAGACCATACCGTAAAAATTACGGTCTAGCTTAAAAAAAACCAGACCATAAATTTTGGACCGCAGACCAGAGCAAACCGCAGAAATACGGTTTGGTCCGCGGTTTGGTGCGGTCCAGACCATTCTCTGTACAGCCCTAGTTGTAGTTGTAGTTGTAGTGGTAGTGGTAGTGGTAGTGGTGGTGGTGGTGGTGATGGTGGTGGTGGTAGTGGTACTGGTCGTGGTCATAGTAGTAGTAGTAGTAGTAGTAGTAGTAGTAGGAGCAGCAGTAGTACTAGGAGTAGTAGGAGCAGCAGTAGTAGTAGTAGTAGCAGTAGTAGAAGTAGCAGTAGTAGCAGTAGCAGCGGTGGCAGGAGGAGCAGTAGCAGCAGCAGTAACAGTAGGAGCAACAGCACCAGCAGTAGTAGTAGCAGTATTAGTAGTAGTAGAAGCGGTAGCAGTAGCATCAGTAGCAAGAGTAGTAGTAGCAGCAGTAGGAGCAGTAGTAGCAGGAACAGCAATAGCAGCAGGAACAACAATAGCAGCAGGAGCAGCAACAGTAGTAGTAGCAGCAGTAGTAGCAGTACCGAAAAGCAGTAGCAGGAGCAGTAGGAGGAGGAGCAATAGCAGTAGCTGCAGCAGGAGCAACAACAGCAGTAGTAGCAGTAGTAGTAGTAGTAGTAGTAGTTGTTGTTGTTGTTGTTGTTGCGTCCCGAATAAGTCCGTTCATACGAATCGGTTGAGCTTGTGAGATTATAAGTGTCCGACAAATTGTAGACTTTGATCATTTTAATGCAAAGTGATGTCTTGATTATAATGGCATGAAAATTTCAACATTTCGAGGACATAGAAAATTTGAGCTCAATTAGGCTAGGTAGTGACAAAATTGGTTCATTCAGCACATTTTCCTTATTATTTATTAAATTAGCATGAATTTTTTTAATTTGATAATTTATCGGCAAAATGACTCAAACTAAACATATCATCCATGAAAATGTCTCTAAAAAGTTTCATAAGGCATACCTTGCAAGATTCGTCAAATTGCTCATTTTTTACCAAAATTAATGCACCTTAAATGGCATTATTAACTCACATAATGCATATAAAGTAATTTTTCACTAAAACTTAAAAAAATGGCCATTTCTTAGCAATAATGACTCAAACTAAGCTTTAGGAGAAAAATTTGCATTTTTTTTCAAGAACATTCTCATTTTCAATTTTGCTTCATTTTTGCTGAAAAAGTGTTGAAACTTGATCCAAACACGTAGAAACATGTAGAAACTTATATGAGACTTCATAGCCACTGAGATAACTTCTTGATTGTGTTGATAGTGTTGAACGAAAGGTTTCCATACCATGCGAAGTTCTCGTGTATTAGATTTTGTAGAGTAGCAGGGCACTCTTTGTATATTATGGGAAGAATAGTGCATTCTTCCTGAACATGTAAGATCAAGAATAGTGCATTCTTGAATTGGATAGCCAACACAATGCCTGATCATTGCCGAAACATTGTGCATGTTTCTAAAATTTTGATTGCAGGTACCCATGGGCCATAGTGCATGGTTGGAAACGTCCAAATATAACGAAATGCTGCCAAAATTCATACTCATACTAACCATTTCTTTAAACAATATGTCTAGAGTTCGAGGTGGCCGTCCTCATCCCCAAGAAGGTGGAGAGCCCAAGATACTCATGGAATGCGAGTGGATAGACAAAAGGTGCTCTTGTTTTCTAGGAGGTAGAGCACATCTCTAGCTATCCCGCCTTAGGGAAGGTAAATATCATCATTTTCATACGGATAATGTATTTCTAGTATTTCTGTTGGCTTTTCTCTTGATCATTATGTTTTCCTTTGCAGGGGTGTTATCCTATAAGGATATTTGGCACTCTGGGCCATTTTTCTCAACATTATCGGCCGCTTACCAGCAACTACAATATGGTACATGCTCTTCAGACTTGCAAGTTTGGTGATCTGGCTTGTTCTATGGAGGGCATTCACAGGTATAAGGCCGACCACATATTCAAGCAAGGCCTATCGGAATGGTGGTGGGATACCACCAACACTTTTTACTTTCCATGGGGGGAGATTACCATCACTCTTCTCAACTATGCTGTTCTTTCTGGTCTGCCTTTCACTTCTAAGACCATGGTGGCTGACACCACCTTGACTACTTATAGCCTGAGGGTTGTTGAGTTGATAGGACCAGTTTCCCTTACACTCCATAACAAGGAGTATGTCGGCCAAGTTGCTTTGGGTAAGGGTCTTTCCTTGGGTGGCACCATTACTGCTCAAAAGGTGATCATCCTACTTCTATTACATCTTGCTCGCATTCTTGTTGGGGATATGGGCGAGAGATGCCACCTCAAGTACTTGGTATCCTTAGATGATCTGTCAATGGTTTTGGAGTATCATTGGGGAGGTTCTTAAATATGCCTAACTCTTCTATGGTCTCAACGAAGCAGTCCGCAAGGGCCAAGGTGAGGCCAAGCCGGCTATAGGAGGCAAATGGAGATTTGTGGAGTTATATTTTATTACTCTTATATTCCCATTCATTCTTGATGAAATCATGTGCTAATTTTGATTTGTCAACTGCAGTTCAAGGCTTTCGAGTATTACCCCTCTTTAGCCCCTGCTCGACCCAGTGCTCGACAGCATCCCATCCTAGCATCATAGGGCAATAACACTCTCAAAAGTGGAGACAAGACTTAGACTTTGTTCGATTAACGCTAAGAGAGATCAACTTTGACCAGATACATATATTTCCGCTATTTCCTTTGTAGGAATGTCTATTTAGACCCATTGTATCACTTTACATTTGTTACTTATATTTCATATTTCAGGTTCGTTTTCGCCCATGAGAGGACCTTCCTGAGGAGGATAGGGATTTCCATCTTGTGTGAGAGGGTAGCTATCTAGCACTCCTCTTAGTAGATGGTTATTCCCTAGGATCCTCCTCCTTCCATGCTAGATCTGGAGGGTCTTGCTTTCGACCTAGGGGAGACTAGACATGGTGGCAGCTGGAGCATCCACTTGTCTTAGTTGGTTCACCATGGTATTGCTTATGAGCACCATCCACTATGACTGGCCAAGCCAGTAGTTCTGACGAATGCTGTGAGTTTATATTCTATATTTTCCTCATATATGTGCAATATTAATAAGTATAGGTTCTTGTCTCTTCCTAACCTTTGCAAGCGAATTACTCGAAAGGGGAAATTCCGAATCTTGATCTGACCATCCCTTTTCACATTCATCATAGGGAGTCCTCCTAAACTATCCCCAACTTGGATAAGGCGGTGGTCCATCTTCCTTCGGTTTTACTGATATATGTTATATCCCAAACTCATCGGATTTTACCCATTTGTTTCCATTCGATAACTGATTTATTTTCATGCTTTGTAGCTTGACAGGGAAGGAACCAAGATGGCCTTGAGAGGTATAGCCCTTCTCAAGAAGCTTGCCGGGGGACTGTTGACGAAGTTGTTGTAATGCCCCGTAATTTTAGGCATTTTATAAATTTTAATTTAAAAATTATGAAGTGCATTTTTAGTATTTTTTAGAAAAATAGAGGTTTAATAAATAAATTTATTAACGAAATTTACTTAATTAAGGAATTGAAATATTTATTTCAATGTTTTAAAAAGCTTATAAATTATTTTATGACATTTAAATTTTTATGAAAGTGTCATAAAAGTTTCCAAATCGGGTTTTTAAAGGGTTTTCTTAATTGTTTTAAAACAAGGGCATGAAAGTAATTTCCATCATTAAGGGTATTTTAATAATTTCATCAAAACTGAATTTGGGCCTTTAAATACCCCTTAATTGTTTTAAACTAATTTTTATTAATAATTTCCATCATGATTTTTGTATTTTAGGAAATTAAAAAAAAGAAGAAGAAAAAAAAACCTACAAACCCTAAACCCGAAACCCTCAACTGCGCCCCTCCTCAAGGGCCCACCTGCTGCTACCATGCCGCCGCCGACACCTCCAGCCATGCCAGTCGGCCGACCACTGTTCCTCCCTCCCTCCTCTTTCGTTTTTCGAACAAAATAAAAAAAATAAACTTCCTTCTACTTAAATTTTATGATAATTCTTGTTTAAATTACGTTTCTAATTATGTTTATGCATGATGATAAGCATTATGATCATGTATGTTTAAGAAGTTTATAATTATGTTTTGAAAGTTGTTCATGAAATTTTATGATTAGGGTTTGTAAAATTATGAAAATAAATTAGGGTTCATGTTTTAAAGCTCTAATTTCTTTAATTATGATTATAGTTTGTTGTTATGATGTTTTATGATGATTTTATGGAATTTCGAATTATTTTTATGGACTTTAAAGTATTTTTATAATTTTTTTTTATAAGCATGAATATGAATAGTGAAAATATTAGTTTCATGAAATAGTGATTTTATAAATGTTTTAAATGTATGAAATCATCATATGATGATCTTAGAACATGAATGTGATGTTTTAAAGTCAGATCATGAAGTTTAAGATGGTTGAAAAGAGATTTAAAGTTGTATTTCAAAGCTGTGATTTTCGGAAAATATTGAAAATCAAGTGTTTTAGAAAAGAAAATTTATAGGTAAAGTATGGAATTGAATAGAGATGATTGAAGAAGGGTTTTGGTTGGTTTTTCAACACTAAAAGTTAGTTTAGAGTTGTTGGAAAGTTTAATCAAAGAAATTTTTTAATTCGTTCTCAATTTTGCTTTGTAGGAAGCTTCGAGTTAGGCGATTTCTAGTAGTAGTAGCAGGTCATCGCTATTATACGAGGTACGTAAGTACTAAAGATCATTCATGAGCTTAAGAATCATGCTAGTACTAATTTACATGATTAAGTACCATGTTAAAAGTTCTATGTTGTTTTGAGAAGTTATTGATTCACGTTGACTTGTATTGACTTGTATGATCATTGTTGCTATTGCATGATTACATGATAAGTTTATCGTTTGACTACTATGATTACATTCCGTTATTATAGCACTTTTATTACATCAATGATGTTGGAATGTTACTTATTTCGAAAGACGTTGATTTGTAGTCAATATTCAAAGAAAGAGCAAATTAAGTTGTTTAGTAACTTGAGCAAGAAGAAAGTATTTAGTGAATGTTTAGTCGCCTGTTTAATAGCAAGAGCTTAATGAGCAAATAGTTATCCACTCATAGTTAATGTATGGACAAAGAAGGTAGGAATTCACTCACCGTTTATGTGTGGACAAAGAGAGGATAAATAAATGAGAAAGGAAGAAGTAAATAATATGATCACATATTAATAAATATAATTAATATGATGTTCATGTTTGCTATGTTGTTATGTACTTATGTGTGTTCTATGCTTTGCTTAGTGAGTCACAACAAGTAAATAATTTGATAATCACGTAAAGTGAAAGAGGATTCGCACTAAAACTCTTGGAACGTATAAACCTTGAGTATGAACAATGGGGGGATTTATATGAAATAGCAATCTATGATTTCTAATCGGGGTACAAGACGTGTATTCTTTATTTATTTTTAATGCACCGGAATTCCGCTACTTCATGTGACATCGATAATACCTTTTGGAGTTGCTCCCAAGTTGGTGCCTAGTAAGGGCGATTTTTAAAGGAGAAAACCTGTTCGATGCGAAATCCAAAATTAATTATCAAATAACTTTAATATATATTGGGTCTATGTTACAGGCACATGGTTATGGCAAGGTAAAACTATGTGTTGCATAGTCTTTAGTGTTTATGTACTCAGTGTAGCTTATTACGTGTTTTGTGTGCAAGGCCTTGTCTTTGTCTTGGCCCTCCGACAACCCATTTTGATGGCGAGTAAATGTCTAGAATAAAGAGAAAGCAACAGGTATTGGTGGGCACAGTCAATCATGCTGGAATTGAGTGAAGAGTGCTCCTAGTTGTTTTTCTTGTTTGGTTGTTTTGGTTGAGTTGTTGTTATGCTTGTTATTGACATTTATTATTGTTATGTTTGTTGGACTACTGTTGGTTTTCAACATTATAAAACTAAGTTGGTTTTAAAGGGTCGTTACGTGGTTCCAATTTGTAATAAAGTATTTGCCCTAGTGCAAATTTTCCTAACGTAACGCCTTATTTGTACCGAGCCATGGAAAATATAGTTACAAATATTGTATTTGTAACGTTCAAATTGTTAAGGCGTTACACAAACTTAGTTATTTTAACCACTCTTCAACTATTTATATCGGGCTTATTATTAGACTGCTACAATTAAGAATTTTTGTAATTATAACACTTTTTACGTGTTACAATTACTGAACTATTTACTACATATGTTGTTTTTATCGGTTGTCTTTTAGCCGGTTACTAAAAATACAATAACAACAACAACTGCCCCAACAACACCACCACCACCATCACCAACAACACCACCAATAACAACAACAACAACAACTACAACAACAACAACAACAACAACAACAACAACAGCAACAACAACAACAATAACAACAAGAAAAATAGCAACAACAACAACGACAGCGACGACAACAACACCACCACAAACAACTCCAACAACAACTACTACTACAACAACTACGACACCAATAGCGACAAAAAGACCAAGAACAACAACAATAACAACAACAACAACAACAAAAACAACAACAGCAACCACTGCAACAACAACAGCAACAGCAACAACAAAACCAACAACAACAACAACAACGACATCATAAAAAAAACAACAACAACAACGAGAACAGCAACATAAACAGCAACAACAACAATAACAATAACAGCAACAACAACAGCAACAAGAACAACAACTACAACGACAATAGCATCAACAACAACAGCAATAAAAGAACAACAACAACAAGAACAACGAAAACAACAACAGCAAAACAACACAACCACCACCATCAACAACAACAACACCAACAACACCAACAACAACAACAACAACAACAACAACAACTACAACAACAACATAAACATTAACAGCAACAACAACAACAATAACAGCAAGAAGAATAGCAACAACAACGATAACAACACCACCACCACCAACAACTGCAACAACAATAACTAGTACAACAACTACAACACCGATAGCGACAACAACACCAAGAACAATAACAATAACAACAGCAACACCAACACCAACAACAAAAACATCAACAACAACAATAGCAACATCAGCAATAACAACAACAATACAAACAACCGCAACAACAACACAAACAACCGCAACAATAATACAATCCACAGCAACAGCAACAACAACAGCAACAACAACATCAACAACAACAACAACAACAACCCCAATAATAACAAAACTAACAGCAACCACAACAACAACAACAGCAACAGCAACAACAAAAACAACAACAACAACAACAACAGCAACAACAACAACAACAACAACAACGACAATATAAAAAAAAACAAAAACAACAACGACAACAGCAGCAACGACAACATAAACACCAACACCACCACCACCACCACCAACAACAACAAAAAGATAGCAACAACAGCAAATAACAATCACAGCAACAAGAACAACAACTACGACGATACTAGCATCAACAACAACAGCAACAAAAAGAACAACAACAACTAGAACAACGACAACAACAACAGCTAAACAACACAACCACCACCATCAACAACAACGATACCAAGAACAACAACAACAACTACAAAATCAACAACTATAACAACAACAACACCACCACCACCACCAACAACAACACCACCAATAACAACAACAACAACAACTACAACAACAACAACAACAACATCAACAATAACAGCTAGAAAAATAGCAACCACAACAACGACAACAGCGACACCACCACCAACAACTGCAACAACAACTACTACTACAACAACTACAACACCAATAGCGACAACAAGACCAAGAACAACAACAATAACAACAGCAACAACAACAACAAAAACAACAACAGCAACCACAGCAACAACAACAGCAACAGCAACAGCAAAACCAACAACAACAACAACGACATCATAAAAAAAAAAAACTACAACGACAACAGCAACAACAACAACAACATAAACAGCAACAACAACAATAACAATAACAGCAACAACAACAGCAACAAGAACAACAACTACAACGACAATAGCATCAACAACAACAGCAATGAAAGAACAACAACAACAAGAACAACGAAAAGAACAACAGCAAAACAACACAACCACCATCAACAACAACAACACCAAGAACACCAACAACAACAACAACAAAAAAACAGCAACAACAACAAATAACAATGACAGCAACAAGAACAACAACTACAACGACAATAGCATCAACAACAACAGCAACAAAAAGAACAACAACTAGAACAAGGACAACAACAACAGCAAAACAACACAACCACCACCATCAACAACAACAACAGCAAGAACAACAACTACAACAACATAACAACAAAATCAACAACAATAACAACAACTGCCCGAACACCAACACCACCACCACCAACAACAACACCACCAATAACAACAACAACTACAACAACAACAACTACAACAACAACAACAACAACAATAACAGCAAGAAAAATAGCAACAACAACAACGACATCGACGACAACAACACCACCACAAACAACTCCAACAACAACTACTACTACAACAACTACGACACCAATAGCGACAAAAAGACCAAGAACAACAACAATAACAACAACAACAACAACAAAAACAACAACAGCAACCACTGCAACAACAACAGCAACAGCAACAACAAAACCAACAACAACAACAACAACGACATCATAAAAAAAACAACAACAACAACGAGAACAGCAACATAAACAGCAACAACAACAATAACAATAACAGCAACAACAACAGCAACAAGAACAACAACTACAACGACAATAGCATCAACAACCACAGCAATGAAAGAACAACAACAACAAGAACAACGAAAACAACAACAACAAAACAACACTACCACCATCAACAACAACAACACCAAGAACACCAACAACAACAACAAAAAAAAAACAGCAAAAACAGCAAATAACAATCACAGCAACAAGAACAACAACTACAACGACAATAGCATCAACAACAACAGCAACAAAAAGAACAATAACAACTAGAACAACGACAACAACGACAACAAAAATAGCAAAACAACACAACCAACACCATCAACAACAACAACACCAAGAACAACAACAACAACAACTACTACAACAACAGCAACAACAAAATCAACAACAATAACAACAACAACTGCCCCAACACCACCACCACCACCACCACCAATAACACCACCAATAACAACAACAACAGCAACAACAACAACAACAACAATAACAGCAAGAAAAATAGCAACAACAACAATGACAACGACAACAACAAAACCACCACCAAAACTGCAACAACAACTACTAATGCAACAACTACAACACTAATAGCGACAACAAGACCAAGAACAACAACGATAACAACAGCAACAACAACAACAACAAAAACAACAACAGCAACCGCCGCAACAACAATAGCAACAGCAACAGCAAAACCAACAACAACAACAACAACGACATCATAAAAAAAACAACAACGACAACAACAACAACAACAACATAAACAGCAACAACAACAACAAGAACAACAACTACAACGACAATAGCGTCAACAACAACAACAACAAAAGAAGAACAACAACATGAACAACGAAAACAACAACAGCAAAACAACACAACCACCACCATCAACAACAAAAACACCAAGAACACCAACAACAACAACTACAACAACAACATCAACATCAACAGCAGCTACAACAACAATAACAGCAAGAAGAATAGCAACAACAACACAAACAACCGCAACAATAATACAATCCACAGCAACAGTAACAACAACAGTAACAACAACATCAACAACAACAACAACAACACCAACAACAACCCCAATAATAACAAAACTAACAGCAACCACAACAACAACAACAGCAACAGCA
>PYUH01000649.1:44335-49335 GCA_016808085.1 Suaeda aralocaspica | reverse complement strand
CAACATCAGCAATAGCAACACAACAGCTATAGTACAAGCAACAACAACAACAACAACAACAGTACCAGCAGCAACAACAAAAATAACAACCACAAATACGCACAACAACAACAACAACAACAACCACTACAACAACAAGAACAAGAACAACAACACCAACACCAACAACAATCACTGCAAAAAGAAGAATAAGAAGAAGAACAACAACAACAACAGCAACAACAACACCACCACCAGCACCAACAACAACTACACCACCAACAACAACAACAACGACAACAACAACAGCAATACCAACTACAACACCAACAACACCACCACCACCAAAAACAACAACATCAACAACAACAACAACAACAACTACTACTACAACAACAACAACAATAGCAACAACAACAACAACAACAAAAACAACAACAACAATAACAACAAAAACAACAACAACAACAACCACAACAACAACAACAACTACTACTACTACTACAACAACAACAACAAAAATAAAAACAATAACAACAACAACGACAACAACAACACCAACACAAACAACTGCAACAACAACAACACCAACACCAATAGCATCAAAAACACCAAGAACACCAGCACCAACACCAACAACAAAACGAAAACACACGGAAAACCAACTTCAACAACAACAATACCACTAAGAACAACAACAGCTACAGCAGCAGCAAAAACATCAACAACAACAACAACAGTAGCAACATCAGCAAGAACAACACAAACAACCGCAACAACAAGACCAACAACAACAACAACAACAAAAACATCAATGCAATAACAACAGCAACAACAACAACACCAACAGCAATAGCATCAACAACACCAAGAACACCAGCACCAACACCAACACCAACAACAACAACGAAAACACACGGAAAACCAACTTCAACAACAGCAACAACAACAACCATACCACTAAGAACAACAACAGCTACAGCAGCAGCAAAAACATCAACAACAGTAGCAACATCAGCAACAACAACACAAACAACCGCAACAACAAGACCAACAACAGCAACAACAACAGCATCCACTGCAAAAGGAACAAAATCAACAACAACAACAAAAACATCAATGCAATAACAACAACAGCAACAACAACAACACCAACAATAACAACAACAACAACAACAACAACAACATTAACACCAACTGCAACAACAACAACAAAAGTAACAACCACAACAATAACAATAACAGTAACAACAACGGCAACGACAATAACAACAAAAACGAAAACAACAGCAACAACAATAACAACAACAACGACAACCACAACAGCAACAACAACAACGACATCAACAACAACAACAACAGCACCACCCCCAACAAAAACAACGACACCACGAAGAACACCAACAACAACCACAAAAACAACAACACCAAGAAGAACCACAATGACAGCAACAACAACAACTACAACAACAACGACAACAACAACAACAACAGCACCACCAACAATAGCACCAACAACACAAACAACAACAAGTACAACAACAACAACAATAGCAACAACAACAACTACTACAATAACAACAACAAAAACTTCGGTAAAAATAAAAACAACAACAACTACTACAATAACAACAACAAAAACTTCGGCAAAAATAAAAACAACAACAACTACAACAACAACGACCAACAACGACAGCACCACCCCCACCACCACCAACAAGAACAACAACATCAAGAAGAACCACAGTGACAGCAACAACAACAACTACAACAACAGCAACGGCAACAACAACAACAACGACAACCACAACGACAACAACAACAACAGCACCACCAACAATAACACCAACAACACAAACAACAACAAGAACAACAACAACAACAACAATAGCAACAACAACAACTACTACAACAACAACAACAAAAACTTCAGCAAAAATAAAAACCACAAAAACAACAGCGACAACAACACCAACAACAACCACTGTAATAACAAGAAATAGAACAACCACAACAACACTAAGAACACCAACAAGAACCACAGCAACAGCAACAACAACAACCACAACAACAACAACAACACCCCCACCACCACCAACAACAACACCATCAACATCACGAACAACATGCACAACAACAACAACGGCGGCAACAAAAACAACAACAACAACAACCACACCATCGACAACAAAAACACCAACAACAACAAGAACAACAACAACACCAACAATAATACCAACAACACCACCACCAACCACAACAATAACACCAACAACAAGCACAACAACAACAACAACAACAACAATAACAACATCAACAGCAACAACAACAATAACAACAACAACAACACCAACAACAACAACACCAAGAACACAACCAAGAACCACAGCAACAGCAACAGCAAAAACCACAACAACAACACCAGCAACGGCAACAACAACAACAACGACAACAACAACAACAAAAGCAGCACCAACAACACCACCACCACCGACAACAACAACACCAACAGCAACAATAACAACAACAACAACAACACCAACAACACCAACAACTACAACAACAACAACAGCAACAAAAAAAATAGCTACTGCAACACTAACAACAACCGCAGCAACATCAACAACAAAGACAAAAACAACCACAACAACAATTACAACAACAACCGCCACAACAGCAACTACAACAACAACATCCCCAACAACAGCAACAACAACAACAACAGCAACAACAACAACAGTAACAATAGCAACAGCGACAGCAACACTAGCAACAACAATAACATCCGTAACAACAACAATAACAACAGCAACACCAACACTGACAACAACATCAACAACAACAAAAATACAACAGCAACAACATTAACATTAACAGCAACAACAACAACAATAAAACAACCAACAGCAACAACAACAGCAACAACAACACCAATAACAGCAACAACACCACTGCCACCACCACCAACAACAACAAAAACAACAACTGCAACAATAGCAGCAACCGCAACAACACCAACAGCAACAGCAACAGCAACAACAACCACAACAATAACAACAACAGCAACAACAACACCACGATCACCACCACCTACAACAACAACACCACCACCACCACCAACATCAACAACGGCAACAACAACAGCAACAACTACAACAACAATAAGAACAACAACAACAATAACCCCAACAACAACAACAACAACAAGAACACCAACATCAACCAGAGCAACAACAACAACAAAAACAACAAAAGCAACAACAACAAGAACAGCACCACCACCACCAACAACAACAACAACACCACCACCACCAACAACAACAACAGCAACTACAACAACAACAACATCAATAACAACAACGGCAACAACAACAACAACTACTACTACTATTACTACAACAACAACAACAACAACAACAGTAACATCAACAAGAATTGTGACAACAACAACCCAACTACCGCTACTACAACAACAACATCCCCAACAATAGCAATAAAAACAACTGCAACAGCAATAGCAACAACACTAGCAACGGCAACAACAACAACAGCAACAACAATAGCTATAGTACAAGCAACAACAACAACAACAACAACAACATTACCAACATGAAAACAACAACAACAACAATATCCACAACAACATCCACAACAACACTAACATCAATAACAACAACCACTGCAACAACAAGAACAAGAACAACAACAACAACAACAACAGCAACAACAACAACACCACCAGCACCAAAAACAACAACACCACCACCAACCACAACAACGACAACAACAATAGCAATACAAACAACAACACCAACAACAACAACACCACCAAAAACAACAACATCAACATCAACAACAACAGCAACAACAACTACTACTACAACAACAACAACAACAACAAAAACAACAACAACAACAACAACAAAAACAACAACAGCAACAACAATAACAACAAAAACAACAACAACAGTAACCACAACAACAACAACAACAAAAATAAAAACAACAACAACAATAACGACAACACCAACATCAGCACCAATAACAACAAAACCACCAGCAGCACCAACAACAACAACGACAACAACAACAACTGCAACAGCAACAGCAACAACAACAACAACAACAACAACACCACCACCACCAACAACAACAACAACGGCAACAACAGCAGCAACAGCAACATCAACAACAATAAGAACAACAGCAACAATAACACCAACAACACAAACAACAACAACAACTACAACAACAACAACAACAACAGCACCAACAATAACACCAACAACAACATCACCGCCAAAAACAACAACCCCAACAACAACAACAACAACAACAACAAAAACAACGGCAACAGCAACCACAACAACAAAAATAAAAACAACAACAACGACAATAGGAACACCAACACAAACAACTGCAACAGCAACAGAACACCAACACTAGTAGCAACAACAACACACATAACGCCAACACCAACACCAACAACAACAGCAACAACAATTGCAAAAACATCAACAACAACAACAACAACATCAGCAACAACAACAACAACACAAACAACCGAAACAACAACACCAAAAACAGCATCCACTGCAAAAGGAACAACAACAACAATAACAAAAACATCAACGCAATAACAACAACAACAAAAACATTAACACCAACTGCAACAACAATAATAACAATAACAGCAACAACAACAACAACAACAACAAAAATGAAAAAAACAGCAACAACAACAACAACAACAACGACAACCACAACAGCTACAACAACAACGACATCGACAACAACCACAACAACACCACCCCAAACAACAACAATAAAAACACGAAGAACACCAACAACAACCACAACAATAGCAACAAAAACAACAACAACAACAACAACAATAGCATCAACTGCACAAGCAACAACAACAACAACAACAACAAAAGCATCAGCTTAATAACAACAATAGCAACAATAACAACACCAACAATAACAACAACAACAACATTAACACCTACTATAGCAAC
>PYUH01000649.1:39335-41835 GCA_016808085.1 Suaeda aralocaspica | reverse complement strand
CAAAAACACCGAGAAAACCAACACCAACAACAACAACAACACCACCAACAACAACAACAACAGCAATAGCACCAGCAAAAACATCATCAACAACAACAGCATCAACAACAACAACACAAACAACTTATTCAATGGAAGCTGAAAATAAAAATAAAAATAAATATTGTACGATTTGGGCTTCGAATTTTGGAAGCTGAAAATTTTGCATCTTGGGATACTTTGATCTTATTCTGCAACCTTAATTGGGTTTAGGTGTTAGCAAGGAAAGAAAAAAAAAATAGTACAATTGGAACGGTTTCAACGGAATTCCTAAGGCGCTTGCCGCGCTGAAGGTAACAAAAACTTGCTGTCTATTGGAAATTATTTCGATTTGGATGCCAAATATGTGATTCTTACCATGTTTGTAAATTTTGTCTGTAGGAAGAAGGTGTGAGGGATAACTTTGGTTCTTGTGGAACTGGCAAAATGAAGGTGAGTTTGTCAGTGGAATTTGATTCTAGTTTTGTGGATCATTATTAATGCCTAACTAATAAAACAATGTGCTACAGTTTTAGGTTTTTGATTATGATGAAGATATGAATTCAAATCTTGACACTGGAAGCCAGCCGTAAGCACCTAACAGCAATGCTAGTTCAAAGCCTGGTAACTTGTGTTTTGTTTCTTTAATTGAATTGTTCTTAGTCCTACTTTTTATTCATAATTTTAAGGTCTTTTGAGGCCATTAAAACAAGTTTTGTTTATAAGGTTCGATGTATTTGCCGATAATAAGAGGGAGAAGTCATTGGGGTTATTGACATAGAACTTTGTGAAGCTGTTCATATGCTCTAATGTGAGGATTACGAAAAGAAATTTTAATCTGTGTACTCTTTTTTGTCCTTTTATTATAACTAATTTCTGATGTGTTGAATTTCAGGTTGATCTGATCTCCTTGGATGAAGCTGCCAAGATCTTGCTTGGTGATGGTCACAATACAACAGTAATGCGAAGTAAGGGTTTTTTGTTCTTCACTCTATATAGTTTCTTTGCTATTCAGCCTAAGACTTTGTTAGAAACTAACGCTATCCTTATGAGATAATGCAGCCAAAGTCAGACGGTTATATGACATTCCCAATGTGTTATCTTCAATGCAACTTATTGAAAAGGTATGAAACTCAATGCTTCATCATTAGTGCAATTAATATGATCTTGTTCACTAGTTATCTCCTGCAAAAACTAAGTTGATTTGTTGGGGTATAGCTTTTAGCTTGCAATGATGCTAGTCTTTTTGAAAAAGTCCATTATGACTTCATTAGTTTGCCATTCTGTGACTAGTATATGACTATCTGTGGTACTCAAATTTAGGTACTTACATGAGACATTTAGCTGCTTATATAAGACATTGTTGCATACACCTTATATAAACTCAGTATATGAATAAGATAATGGAAAACCTGCTCTCGGTCAATTGCTGTGGCATATTAGTGTTTTTTGTGAAAGACAATACTTGAAGTATTTGAATAAGTCTGGGACAGCTGTGAATGCTTTGATAATACTTGCGTCTTTGTCATGTCTTGTCCTATCATTAACCTTTTCCTCGGGTATCATCTTTAAGCTTATGCAGAAGAATCCTACATAACAGTAGGATGTTAAATAGATTGTGTATTCTGAAAACATGAGTGGACACTGTTTCATATTGGCTGAGACTGGAATAGTAATTCATGCTTGACATTTTGAGTTTGATTGAGTGCATTTTTTCATGAAAGTCATGAGACATTTGTTTTTCTAGACTGGGTGTTTTGATGAACTGTAGTTATTTTTGGGGTCTGCGCTATAGATTGATGTATGATATAATTCCTCCATTCTATTATAATCGATACATTTTGACTTTTACACTATTCACACACTATGATTATATCTTTCAAACATATATATAAAGTGTTATGTTATCATGCACTCCCATAGTCCGGTTTTGGATTGGTCAACAGCAACAAACAAAGCCTTAGTCACAAACTATTTTGGTGTTTTTTGTTGGATTAAACAATATATAATTCAACAAATTGTTAGACTCCAATTTTGTTACCAATTCAAGGTAATCACAGTTTTGCAAGTTATTTTGTTCATATGGGGGGATTGATAATACAGTAACTTCGTATTTTACTAGGTTCACATATGATTTTAATTTGGTTCAAATGCGTTTGTATAATATGAATTCAACTGTTAAAATCGATAATATAGGTTCAAAGGCATTTGTATCATGTGAATCAACTGTCAATGTTGCTTGCTTGTGCATGAGCTTTCTGTAAATATTGATTGCATCATTTTGGTTTCTAGAATCACTTTAAAAAGACCATTTTAAGTCAGAAGAGGATATTTGCATTAGAATAAGTAATAAATCATTGTTATTGATCAATCTTAGCTTAATTTTCACCAAAAGGATGTTAAAACTGTAATTTTCACAATTTAATGTTTCTGCAATTTCTGGTGATTTGTAGCTATTTATCGACAACAACTACAACAACAA